>BGPR01002775.1:31997-161967 GCA_013235015.1 Araneus ventricosus | reverse complement strand
TGTTTACCCAATTTCAATGTCGAATATAGAATTAAAAGTGAAATATCACCATATGTGAAAAGTAAACGCTATCTTATTTAATAAGTTATGAAATGTATCAGGGATTAACTTAGAAGCATTCTCCATACATATTGGATCTCCTTCCCCATCCTACTCCATAACTTAGGTTCGTTCCTTTCTTACTATTGTAAAATGCCTTTTACTTTTCCATAGAGCAACAGAAGTTCACTGCAAAATCTGTAGAACATCTGGGCATGCGAAGTTAAATGATTGGCCGTTGCGCTAAGTATAACAACGAATTAAAATAGTGAAATCAGTCCGTCCAAAGTAATTTTAAATTTGCTGTAATGGCAAGAATAAATTTTCTGCTCATAAATAGCAATAAAATTAGCAAAATTGAATATTTTTATACTTTAGATACTTCGAGATAAAAGTCTGAACCATAATAATTTCATGAAATTTAAATAGTAAATGATGCCATCCCCCAATCAACTTTTCGATCCCACCTCTTTCAGGTCTGAAAAACAAGTAATTCCAAGACTTCAATTTGCATTTAAATAGATCGGTAGGTAGATTGCATTTACGCAGATCTACGAAAAGAATGCCATTTCCTACTCTGATATTCGTAGAGAAATTAAATTTTACGCTTGTGCCTAAGCAAGGGCTTTTTACCAATTTTACTCAAGTCACAATTTTTTTTTTTTTTAAACGGGATGTATCTCTGCACCAAAATTTTAAAGGGAATCCCCTTACTTGTTCAATAGCAAAATGAATTTAATCTTATGAAGTACAAATCAGTGACCTTAAAAATGTAGTAAAAACGTCAGTTTAGTGATTTCAATTTGTCAGCTGGTTCCTAATTAAAGAATTCAAGAAGAATGCATGGTTAATACAACCTGAAAATTGCTGAACAGTTTATTAATAAAAAGTTCCAAACATCTTTTCCATAGACGAGCAAGAAATATTATGGAACTGAAGAAATTATTTCTGAAAAACAGCTTGCAACCGTTTCCCTCAGTTTAAAAAAAAATTATCTACACGTTGTTCCAGAAAAATAGCATCAGTAGCCCGTTTACTTCTAATAGTATTTCATTTAAAAGGCTTTTATTCGTGGAAGAAAACAGATTAACAGAAATTAATTTTTATACTTAATTTTGATTTCAATATTTTAGCGAGTTACGTTTCAGTAGACAAAAACTACTGAAACAATGCTATACTGAATTCCAATTTCTTAAAAATGAAAATTACAAATGGATATACAGAGAAATTTCGTGAATATTTACGATTCATTGGCAGACGGTTTATGGTTTCTTTGTTAAAATATCGCAACTGGTTCGAAATAACTTTTTATTAGGCGCGTTCCAGTTTATTAATATTTAATTGGCTGCAGATGTTATTCACACATTTCTAGCAGGTTTTAGAGAAAGATATAGGATGGAGGAGTCTGAAATGGTCGGTGTCCTCCATTTTCGTTAAAATCAAACATAATTAATGCATTAATGAAGTTTTTATTTTTAAATTTTCAGTTTAATAATTTGGTCTTCTCTTTCAACTACTAGGATACACCTTCATAGAGCAAACAAATTACGATACCGACTCAAAATATTCATTTTTGTACTTGTGTCTCTTCAACGAGGTAAAAATGAAATTTTTGTTTGCATGATTTAAGAATTACATATAACTGAAGCCTGTTTGTTTCTTCTCAAACTAAAAAAGAAATTTAAAACAACCAGAAATCCTCACATTAACTTTGTTTCAGGAGATCATAAATATGTCGTAACAGGTGCCTTCCATCGAAATCAAAAATTGCTGCTCTGCGCATAAAAAATTAAATTTAATATTGATTTGTTTTTATATAATCTCTAGCTCTTTTATATAATCTTCAGCTCATTAACACGTCAGAGATCTACTTTAGATCGTCATCGATAAATTAGACATTGTATTAAACAAAATGAAAGCGAATTTTCTGCTTCGAATTGCTGCAGCACACATTTCTTACTGAAAATAATATAAGCAGAGCTAAACGAAATTTTAAAAAATTTTATGATTTTCTTTTTTTAAGGGTTCCTAACGATTTTCACTAGAAACGGTCTTTGGAATCGTATTAGAATTCTAAACCATTGGGCATGTATTTTTGATTTCTTCCGTTATTGACTGAATTTCATGAAAAATTATCGCTCCGTTAAATTTTATTTGGTTTTTATTAGACATTTATACCGATACGATTTCGGGTGAGCATATTGTCTTTAAATCAAGATCTGAAATTATATGTCAGCTCGCTATGAAGCATTTTCTCGACACGCTCATGAAAATAAACTCTTAAGGTGATCTATTATCAAATTTTCCAGCCGAAACTAAACTTTTAGATTTGATAATATCAGAGATAAAAATTGTGAAATTTTCTGAACTCTTATCCAGGACATACCAAGTATTGGCGTGGTAAGGAGTGAAAGCAGGGGCAAACTCAAAACCTGCGGGTCTTCGACACAAAGACCTTTTGTCATTTTATTATCGATATAGTTATAACTCCAGTCTACAATACAACGGAAAAGAATAGCTTTCAAAAGAATTACGAAAAAAACTAATCATTACTTACTAAAATGAAAGTGATCATATCCTACATTCAGTAGAAATTGGGAAGACAATTTCTACAGAAATAATTCTCAACTCAATTATAATTTATCCTTTTTCATATTAAATACTTAATTTTAAGTAAAATACTGAACAATCTGAAATATATTTAAAACTGGAACCCAAAGTGGGATGTACCAGTAAATTAGAGAGATTTCGTCACTTCAGTTACGATGGCTTTTGCCAGACCTAACATTTTTAGCTTCAAAAACAATTTTGCAAGACCAAAAAAAATAGCAACTGGATATTTTGGATTTCATTTATTTTCTACAGTTGTATTATCAATTTTATTACATTTTTCCCATTTAATTCCTGACTGACATTTAAAAGAATCTAAGTAAACGCGGATGGTTAAAACATTTTTAATTAGGGATAACTAGAACGAGATAAGTTGGAGTTTCTATTTAAGGCTAAGTATAAGAAATGAAATAGACAAGAGATACAATCGTGTAGATGAACAATAAAACAATTATATGATAATTGATAAGACGTAAGACTTCAGTTTAAACTTAATATATGTGAAACATGTTTCTCCAAGAGGTTTTATTAAACAAAAAAAGATTTAAGAACCAATTTTTTTCCTCAAATAAAATAAGGCAATTAACTGTTTAAAAGTTCCAAAAGTTTAAGAATCACTGGTCTTTAGATCTAAATGTTACCAATGCTGAGTTTTTTAATGATAAACCAAACTTTAGTCGCATATATCATATTTACTCTTTGTTTAAAATATGCATTTCTACTTCTCGCACCACCTCAAAAGTTCCTTTGTCCTTTTGGCAGTAAGTTTTAGATGTTTAACTTTTTAGAATTAAAATTAACAAACTAAGCTAGAAGGATTCATTTAGAAATGTATTAGTCAGAAGATGCCAAATCTATACATTAAAAATTTGATACAAAATTCGGGTGTTGCTTAGCCCAAAAAGAGCAAATGAGACCATAAAGAGAATGGATCAAAAGGATGTTTCCAAAATAAAAGTAGCTGCACTCTCGTTGCATTGTTTTCATTATGGACCCACATCAAAAGATGACTAACCTTAATGTTTGTAGGTGCAACTAACAAGAAATTGGAAACTTTAAATTTAAAACCTGGGTTCTGATTAATCTTACAAAAAAATGAGAAGCGAATAATTAAATCTACTTGTGAGGATAATTAGGGGTAGACGAGGGCTAGTAGGCCATGGGGCACGTTAGTCCAATGGCTATATTTTTTAAACTTTCCGGTATATAACGCTGTCAGTCCAGAGAAGTGTGTATTGTCTTTGCATTCCTTCTTCGACATTAGCGTCATTGAAGAAGCATCGTTCATTAAAGAACCAGCTAGAACTTTCAAATTTTTGCTAGAGTGAGTATATTTGCTCACTTATAAATAATCGTTTTTTTTTTGTCTGCAGATTACAATTTCTATTTTTACAAATAATATTCAGAAAGAAAATTCTTTTTTGCTACTTTAGGGCCTGTTTAACGAAATGCTTTCAGAATAAATGCCAAAAATGGCGACGGGGTTAGTTGGCCTATTTCGCAGGAGGACGTTTGCCCAGCGGCCAGCCTGCTCTGCGGCGCTACTATGCACGGTTTTTCAGAATTTGCGTTATAGAAATATCTATGAATATGTAGAATGGAATTACAATAGATTTAGTAAGCAAGATACTTGTTAGGAGAAACCATGCGGATGAAATTTTGATTATAATTACAAAATACTATTTGACGATGAACATAAAAGCTGTATCTCAGTTTCTATTGAGTAAAAATGCACCAAATTTGCATATAATGCACATAATGGATAATAACACAACTGCGTTATTTAAATTAATAAATTACAATAATATAGAAGAATGTTTTGTGATATCCACTTCATAATGGTAGTGGGTCAACTTACCAAGCAGTCGCGGTAGGTGGACCTAAACGACTTGGTGCCCGTTTGAGTTTTTAAATTAATACTGATAGTTAATATTTTCAAATTTTACTATGGCGAATTTTTCCCAAAGATACACTGATAGTGTCAACTAAAAAACTTTTTAAAAATTTTGAATTCCCTTTTTTAAAAAATTCTTAGAAGGAAAAACGGACCAACTAACCCATGCCTACCCTGTATCAGGAATTCCACTGCTCGACGAGAGCACGCCGAAAAGTCATTTTGTAAGTTAAATGAACTTTTTACTTAATTCTTGAATAAAAATATCTTCTCTTAGACTAGCATTTATACCACTTCTTGATTACGGGACACCTCACCCCTGGTCCCGGAGACGAGTCCATTGTCAGGATGCATTTATACCACTAACCTCTAGAACAGATGTTTTTGAAAAATCAGGCAAAAAAGTTTGATGAGTTTAAATGGCTCAATCACTTTCACGAAACAATCTTTGAAACTACAATCCATGCGGTAACAAAGGATCATTTAACAATAATTAGAGCAATTTTTTAACTGTATGCAGATGGGCTTTTCCCAGTGAATAATGAAGTATTCTTTCTTGACACCGGTCGAGTATTCGGCAAAGTTTGGGCGGACAACCTGACAAGCGAGATTCATGTCCTGGGATCCTTTACAATCCAACTATGCTAATATTATCACATATACCAGAAACTTCTTTGCGAGAGTGGGTAATTCTCGCCTTTTCGCGTGTTATTAAGTCCTTAGGCAATCTATATATCCAAATTAGGGACATTATACTTCTATATCAATAATATATGCAAGAACTGCTGGTTGATGACATTGCCTACACCAGTATAGTGAAATCACTAATCATCGGACAAAACGGACACCTAACCCAGCTTGAAATTTAGCTAATCAGGTAGAAAAATATTCGATATGGACACATATTAAATCTGTCTACCTTAAGAGGCAAAGAACCATTCCACCTCAACTTTCAGCGACGATATGGAAGACCTATACCCTAGAAACACAGAACCTAGCTTAGTTATTTTTATCAAAGATGGCCCCTAACTTATTAGCAACACAACCTTAAATTATAAACAAAACAGAGCTGCTCAGGCAAAACTTTATCCCCTGAGAAGTAAAAACTCAAAACTCTGGAAAATAAAGTTCCTTTATAAGACGCTTTTAAAGCCCATTATCAGACACGCATCATGTATTTGGAGAGCAGCTACCAAATCTAAAACAGCCTAGAAGCCCTACAAAAATACGCCGGCAAGGTACAATACAAAACCTACACTGTTCTCCCAAAATGAAATATACTTTAAGACTTCAATTTAAAATGCCGTGATCACGCTCTTTAACACATTGTGAGAACTACACGAATTAGACGCAAGCTCAAAAAGAGAAATAACTTTACTCTCTCTGGACAATGTAAATACCATAAAAGAAAAGTGAACTTATTCTTCAGACATATTTTAATCTGTCCAACTTATATAAATTGGTATACAAGTGAAATTTTTGAATTAAAATTTTGATGTTGGGCAACTCGGAAAAAATGATTTTTTTTATTTTTCCGCTTCCAAAGAATTAAAAACTTGTAGTGAAATTCTTATAAAAATTGGATACTCGTCACATCTAGGTCCGTTTGGTTCAGGCATGCTATCATATGACTGAGGAACATTTATTGGGGGAGAAGTTTAAGGCTTCCTCTGGATATGTTCTTAAATCAGCATTAATAAAAAAATAGGTTGGCTTTAGTAAGAGATGCGGGTGTGGTAGTTGCTGCAGGTTGCTCCAAAAGAAACAAATGTCGGTCAGTTTTCCATAAAAAGTCCTCCGTGAAGACAACCTACCACCATATATAGGAACTAAAGTCAGACTCCCAAGGCAGGTGTGTCTCCTATTGGCACAAAATATTTTACGATATCTCCACGATGTTGCTACGATATTCTGAATTCCGCACAACATTGTGAAGATACCGTATGGGTATTGTAAGAGCATCTTGTGCTAATAGGGCCAGGTCGCTTTGACCTGGGTAACGCCCCATTTCTCCTTTATCATGAGTCAAGTAGAAAAGGACTTGTGTGGATAGAATTGTACCGATTCGGATTAGAACCACCACGAAGTGATTAACCCGTTGCGGACAAGTAACTTTTTATAACACTCGGATCAAGTTGGCGCCCTTTATATGCCATCCATTTTTTCCAACTCTGTGCTTATTTAAATACATAAAACTTCATTTTTATAGTGTAATAAGATTAGGGGTTTGTATGGATGGATAATATACATAGTTGTAACCGAATTTTAGCCGCTATCCTCTTCATTAACTGGATTTCTTACACTTCAATCTCGAAATTGGTGAACTATGGCGCACATTATACGCCGTACCTGTCCGCAAAGGGTTAAAGAGATACTAACAGAATGTTCCCCAGACCCCGGAAAAATATTTAGAATAGAAATGTTATGGCAGCCGTAGACTAATGAATGGCACTCCAACTGACCGTTTGTTCCCTTCCTCTATTCCACTACTCCGACACTGTGTAGTACAGCAATATTTCAAAACAGTTTTTAACATGCTAATCACTTTTGCTGTGCGTGCGACAAACTTCAGAGATCATCATCCGCCTTATAAACACTGCAATGCATTTTATTGATTAAATATAGATCAATTAATAGGTTCTCATGTTTCTTGCAGTATTTAAATTCTACTGTTTTTTACTCTTTTATGCTAATCAGTAGAACATCTGACTATTACTAAAAAAGATCTTTCAAGTCTCGAGATAAATTCTCCCATACATTCGGATCAGACTGACATCACAGATGAAATTTTTATTTAAAATAAAAGTTTATACTAAATACTTCAGCCAACAATAAGTGTATTTTTTCACTAAGTTCCAAGATACAAGTTTGATTTTTTTAATGGGGAAATTCTTCCAATTAACTAATCTTTCCCTTTTAGTTGCGTTTTTACAACCTTCTTCGAAATAAAGTTTTCAAATTAAACCTATAATGATTATAAACCATTGCTGATTACTCTCATTTTGAATCATATTGCTCGGCATCTAATACGACATTCTAGCAACCTTTCGAAAGGACATTTGAATCCTTAAATATATGCTTTATTAGTCGTTTACAACATCAGACACTCGTGAAATAATATTTACATAAATATCTTTTCTATTGAGTACTAGCATAAAAATTATGAAAAAACAATATACATTAGTACTCGTTTTTATCAACGATTATACAATGTTTAAAAATTATTCATCCTGAATATGATGAATCGTCTAAAAATTTTAAAAGCCTATCGATTAACTGCTTAACCTAATTGATTTTGATTAGTTTTCATTTTTAATCTACCAATCCTGCTAAACACTAATAAAGAGTTACTGCAACATAATGGAATCTTTTCGGCTGCTTTTTTTTTTAATGCTACTTTGATCAGCAACCTTTTTTTACACTTTGTGTCCTTTTCGAGCTTTCCCGACGAAACCCAGAATAAGGTTTGCTGTCAAGTATTTCGACCGGATCGGAACAATAACTTTCATCTTTCCCCGTCCTGTGCTGGTTTGAAAAGAAGGAAAACAATAAAGGGAAGAGTTTAAATTTTATGAAAACTAATAATTGTTTAGCAACGGATTCGGAAATCCTCCGTACTTTTGCGCATGCGCCGGTCGGAGTTATTTTCATCAAAATAGGGGGAAAGTGAAGAATGGAAGGGTGATGCTTACATTTTACTGAGCGTGATCTAACAAAGAACCCCGGTAATGCGCTCATATGACTCATTGCCTGACATCCCTCTCCGGGGTAACATCGTTCAAAAGTGGTAGTCTCGGAATCCGTTGCTGAACAGTAGTTTCCATTTCTTAATAAGAATTTATAACTATTTCTCATTTTATTCGTCTTTATTCCCTACATCTTTTGACTCTTTCAGAGAAATATTTGCGTAAAAGGTACAATAAAACTGGAAATATTTCGGGGACCGGCAATGATGAAATGTGCACTTTTAGGTTAGGATGGGCTTTGTTCGCAGCCAAACATAAAGAGGAATAATAGTTTTAAGATATTGCAGCAGTGTAGCAATATCGTAACAATATTGCGCATCTGCAATTTTAAACTCGCCATATTGATCATCAATTAAAATTCAAATGGGAAAGATGTTTTTACCTTTGAAACTACCAGTCTGTTAGAATCAAAAAGTATTCTTTAATCTAAGTTTTTTAGTCTTAGTTATATTAACGTCCGGCTTTGAAGGCTCACGAGTGCCATTTTGGGATGGACCTCTTAATTATGAACCGTGATCAGATTATGAGAGCCGGAAAACCTCTCTTCAAACTTCCACACCGCTCCAACGAGAGGGCATTCGACTTCGACAGATTTAACGTGTATCTGACCCATACACGCGGCGGATCTTCCATGGAATCTGATCTCGAACCATTTTCCGCATTCATAATTTCCAATTTTAAAGCATTAGACATCCAAAGATAAGTGGCCCAACGGATAAATACTTAATTTTAATTGGGAAATATAGTTAACAATTCTGAAAATCGCAATATTAAAAGTACATGACATTCCTCAAACTTTTTAACCAAAAGAATTACATTTTGTAAATTAAAGTAATATTAATTTCTTACTAGCTTTTTTGGGGGGAGATCTACTTTACAATTGATTAAAAATGCATCGCATTATTTTCAGATACCTTCATGTAGTGAATTAGAAGAAATGTGGTGCTTATAATAACTTGGGGAACATTTGTACAATATTCTAACATTTCAAATAAAAATGAAATCGTACAACATTCCAGATTAACATTCCTTTCCTATGAACTAAGTTGGACCAAATCCTAACATTTGTATTATTTGCTACATTAAAGATCCCAATACAGTTTATACACACTATTTCATAGATTTTACTCTGAAAAACGTGCTCTGAATAGCGCGATTCTCTAAAATCGGCGACTAAATGCTCAATTTTTTACTACTTTACTCTTCTTTACTTCTACCAACACGATGGCTTCTTAAAAGCACGTCCTCTCGTTGGTGTGGTGCGGAAGTTTGAAGAAGGGGCGCCAGCTCAGATGTCGTCCTTGTCATCTGACCAAGGTTCAAAATTACAAGGTCCGTCCCAAAATAGCCCTCGTGTTTGCTTTAAAACGGGACGTTAATATAACTAAACTTCTAAAAAGCACAATCTTTACGATGTGAACGATTCAAGGAAATCTGAGAGGGGCTTTTGCATCATTGTGGAAATGAGTACAAAAATATATTTTAGGTATTTAATTAAAATTAAAGAGTACAAAGAAGAACATGATGAACTAACGACAGGTTAAATGGAATTTTTTATATCCGTGATGAAATAATGAGTAGAATTCATGAAATGATCAATCCGATTATCAAATCTCTATTTTAATAAAATGGATATTTTGAAATTATCTTAAGATTCTGGTGAAGATGTATCAAATGCGGCTTTGAATGCATCGAAAAATAATTGATCTAGTACGAAATCTCGAATTTTTACAATACAGTGGAACCTCCGGAATAAGAAACCCAGGAATTTCGAATTATTCGAACTTCTTTAATTTTCTAAAAACTTTTATTGAGAAACAAAGGAAAATAACAATTAGGAATAGAAAACAGAGAAATGTGCTAATGTTTATTAACTTAAAAGAAACATATGAATGGACCTTATGCATGTGACGTCACATCCTCCGACACGTGACCTGCCAGCGGCAGCCATTGGTCAGTCTTAAACAGCTGACTCAGAACTGCTTTTATTTCTGAGTCACTTATAGGCCGATCGTTGTTTATTCCTCCACAGCTGTTTTTCTATACTCTCGAACCCAAACGGTGCATAAGGTCCATTGGTATTTAAGAATGAATACAGTACCTTAAAGTACCCAAAGTCAATACTCTACTGCATTTGGTATATCAAGAGTATTTTACAGAATTTTCCAGATAATCCGAATTTCCCGGCATCCTAACAGAGGTCAACCCAATTAGCTAGGATTCCTGAGGTTTTATTATATTGTCACTTTGATTTCAACCGCAGGAAACGCGGAAGAGAAAGATGAAGTCATTTTGACTTTGGAACCGAAAATCGTCTGGTACACATTTTTAACACACAAAAACTAGGGTTGCTTTTTTTTTTAATCGCAGTGCGAATATTTAATTATTTTAATCATAATTTTTAATTGTCTTCTGCGAAGATTTATTACGAAAAGTTTTTTTTCGCAGTATAAGATTTTTTTTTATATTTCATTTCATTGAACGTTTTGCCTCATACGGAGATGCTTCTACTTTCTCGTGTGCAAAGAAAAAGTAATGTAATAGTTTGAAGATTTGACCTTGATATTTGGATGGAACCCCTACGTTTTAAATATCCCCGAATCCGAAAAGGCAGTTTTTTGGAATTCCGTCAATTAACGCGCTAACCAGAAAACGCAAAGACTGCAAACGCCCTTTGAGTACTGAATTATTTGAAGATTTTTATGCCCATGGGACGGATTTAATTTGTCGCTATATGGATTAATATGTAAAAGTAATACATTTTATTTGGAATATACTTATATTGGTGATATAAATATATTTTTGAAACAGCATTTTAGTTACAAAATATAAATACTTATATAAATGAAACAAAATATAAATATTTATATAGAACAAGAACCAACTTAAAGTCTAATAATTTTGTACCGTGTGGAATTTTTCAAAACATGTCGGTAAATGCAAAGGTACCTGGCATTGTTTACATTGCCAAGTGGTTTCTTTTCTTATTTTATGTTTATAACATACGCGACACCGTTTTGTAGGGTGTTTCTTTAATTCTGTTGCCGGAATATTCTCCGGAAAATGTGCCCAATTTTTCGCTTGCAAACGATGTGGCGCATCGCTACTTGTAGGACGCCCATGGATATTATAATTTGGCAGGACCACTTGCGCCAATAATTCTTCTTAAATTCAGATGACGAGTCAGACCCGTCCACCGTAACTTCGCCCAAGTAAGCAGATGACGAGTCACACTCGTCAAAGGGTTAATTTAATGAAATTTGCTACGTGGTCTAGTGACCAAACTTGTAGATCTGTATCGAATTTTGGTCCCCAGATGATCAAAAGGACGTCCAAAATGCCTGCTCTCGTTTCCTCGTAACTACGAACCAAACATCGTGACGCATTATGAACGTGTAAGAGAAAACCTAGAGGTGAACATTCCCACTGATTGCATACGAAAACGAACGGAGGTCACTGAGGAACGGATGTGAGTCGCTGAGAAATAGTATCATTAGTATGAGCCATTGTGAATGGGATCGGAATGCAAAGGATTACTCATGCATAAGTGTGTGTTTCGCAAATTGTGTTTTTTTCTTTTACAAGGTTATTAATGTTTCGATCGAATGTACTGATATACTGAGCTCTATAAATTTCGCTGTGCCTGCCAGATCTTTAAGAAACCTAAGTTCTTTTCCAAATGTATATTCAAAATTTAATTATATTAACAGGTTCTCGTTATATAAATTTTATAAGACTTTTAACAGGAACTCTGGTGAACTGGACATTTATCGTATGTCTCCTACTGTTTTTAAATCGAATTGTTTTCAACTTTTAAATACATGATCTGATTTCTTTTTCTTTTCTTACGCTTGACTATACATAAAGATTTTTATGCGTTTTCTTATTTTTTGTATTGATCTTGTGCTTGTGTGACTTTTTGACCCTTGTTTTTTTTTAATTTAATGTTCTAAATTTTTAATAAAATTGTGTGATTTTTTTTATAATTTTAATGTGACTGTATGCAACGTGAACTTTTAGAACCTCAGTGTATTTTAGTGCGTTTGTAATTGCATGTTTTCGTTTTAAAACATTTATGTGTTTACATTTTTATAATTAATGTGGTTTTGAGCTTTGAATTGTCGTATTCTCTGCAGTTACTTTTTTCTTTGTGTTTTATTTCACTTGTTCGCTTGTGTTCTTTGTACGTTTCTGATCATGCACTTTGTAAATGGAGTCATCTCTGTAATAAAACCCGAAATACTTACCACGCACGCATCGAAAATAATCTATCAGGATGGGCACTTACCTGCTATGCTGTAAATTTGTTCTTAATAATGTATAATGTTTGATTCATTCTTTTCTCAAATCAAATTCTTTTTATATAATCAATTAGATGAATTCTTTTATGCAATTAATCTAATCCAAAAAATATTTTAACCTTCCAGCGGGCGCGAGTTTGCGAGATATACTTGAATTGTGCATCGTATTACATATTTACATCGTTATTTTATAAATTTAAGTGCACTTTTACTTATTAGCCTAATAGTAAACAAAGATTTTATAAGTACAGATAACATAAATAAAAGTTGCATTTATTTTTGTAAAATAACACGATATATATGTAATACAATGCACGATATGTCGTAAAATTTGCGTAAACGCGCCCGCTGGAAGGTAAATATATTACTAAAAAATTACCCTTTAAAAGGGTTAATGCATTTCCTGTACAAACTTTAATTCGATTCCTTGTTTTCTGCAGTAATTAATGCTTTAAGATTTCCAAAACTTAAATAACTTGCAAATTTTATAGAAGATTATAATAGCGGCAAGAATCTAATAAAACTTTTTCTTCAACTTAACAAAACTAAAATGTTGGATTCGGCACTTCCAGTTTTTCCCCTTGCATTGCACAAGAAAAGTAGGATCTCTAAATGAGTCAAGAATTAATAGAATAACTTTGCTATACTAAAAATTCCGTAGAATCTAATACTTTTCAGAACTGAAAACAGATTCCTTCCTGTTCCAATCACCCACAAGATTTGAACAAATATGAGAATAGATTCCATGATTTATTTAACAGTCTCTCAGAGCTATTTAAACACAATAAATCGAGTCACGAACCTGTGATCCTCAGATGTGTTAAATAAAAAATATGAAAATTTTATCAACAATTATAAATAAAGTGCCGTGGCAACCCTAAAAACCGAAGGTCGGTGAAATCGATAAACATCTTCAGTAAAGTCTGTTTTATCATTAAAACTGGAATAACACTCACCCAGATCCACTGGAGGTTTCCGCCTGTGTTTAGGACGAGAGACATTATAGAAATCCTTATCCTCCTGTCATCCGCCGTCAAACCTCTGAAACGATAAAAAAATTAAATATAAGCTGTAGGAAACATATGGCAAGTACTGCTCAGCAACGGATTTCGAGACTAGCACTTTTGGATGATTTTACACCGGAAAGGGGTGTCAGGCGGTGAGTCATATGAGCGCATTTCCGGAGTTCTTTGTTAGATCACGCTCAGTAAAACGTAAACATCACCTTTCCATTCTTCATCTCCCTCTATTTTGATGAAAATAACCCCGCCCGGCGCATGCGCAAAAGCGCGGAGGGTTTCCGAATTCGTCGCTAAACAATAAAGTACAAGTTCTTTTCATAATTTTAAAAGAATTTTGATAATTCGCAAGAGAAGCAAGTTAACAAGAACCCTCGAAGCAGTTAATAAGAAAAGAGGGCAACGGAGTACCGATTCAACAGAACCTTGAACTCTCACATCATAATGAATTAATATTTTTACGCGAGTAAAGGAAAACGGATGAGTAATAAATGAAGATATTTCCCCATCGCAAGAAGAGTTCCGAAGTGATTAAAAATAGGGGAACCGAAGAAATACCGTAAATTCTAATAGAATAGTTAAAACAGAGAAAGGGGAACAATTAGATAGTTCGGAAAATAAAAGGTTCCGCGTCGCGATGCCTAAAAAAAATCTTTAAAGGAGAAGTAAAAAGTAATCAAATGGACACTTGATAGTATTCAAGAGTTCAAGTAAATAACTGCGACGAGAATAGAACTCAGCGCGCTTTGTAAAAACAAGAAATAATTTTGGAAAATTAGAAATGACTCAGATTTGCAAAAATTAAAAAAAAATAAGAGTTGAAGCCTC
This sequence comes from Araneus ventricosus, assembly GCA_013235015.1. Taxonomy (NCBI): domain Eukaryota; kingdom Metazoa; phylum Arthropoda; class Arachnida; order Araneae; family Araneidae; genus Araneus; species Araneus ventricosus. Next base: position 147,530 of record BGPR01002775.1, on the reverse strand, counting down.
TTTGACCGAAAAGTCTTCAAATGAACAATACCAAAATGGCACGAAGCATTTAATTTTAGCATGTAATAGCAGGATTTTAAGCTGGGAGATCCAGGGAATACCTCAGAAATTTGTTGTCCGTCTGAGGTATTTACCGGAAACACTTGGCTGGTGTATCTCAGATACGTTTCAATGGGGGTTTAATTTCTTTAAAAATATTTATGCAAGGCCTTTCGTCTGACAAACCAAATGCGAAAGAGGGCAAGATTTTACCAACAAAATGCTCTGGACAAAGTTCGCTTCGTGGCAATAAGAGAAATAGTCGAGTCTGCAAAAGATTTGTTATAGCAAGCTTCTCACAAATATCTCCATGTGAAACTTAATAAAAAGATTGATTCGAATTTAAAGAACGTACGAACTTGATGCTTTTAGTAATTGCGTGCATATGATTTCGGATAAACTAAACGGGACAATTCTTTTAACCCCTTAAGCTACAACAACGGTCGGACACGTGCATCGAAATACAAAATTTTTGCTATTGAATTTAATAATTGTGTCCACGTAACAATTTTAAATACAAAAGTCACCTGTATACGCTTAAATGTCTCGAGTATCCTTTACCATCTTAAATAGATTGAAATAATAAAAAATATCCCAAATGGGTGGTTTCAACTAATTAGGAGGTTAAATAAAATCGTAAGGCAAGTGGTTATTAAAAGAAACACGGCAATCGATTTTCAAAAAAGAAGTTTCATTCCTAGTTAAAATCAAGAACTATCTTGCGTAAATGCTGAGCAATTGAGAGGAAAATGTCTTGACTTTTCAAACAAAAGGGGTTGCCATAAAAATACTTCGATACTGCAAAGGGTGACGAGAAAAAAAAGTTTCGAACATTACAGCTTCTATTTTATCAACTAAGAGGGAAATATCTAATTTTAATAAGCATGAACTATGCATTTCAAAACACTCTTGCTAAAAGCAACCTGAAGTCACGGATTTCCAGAATTTCGATTGTGCCCAGGATTTGTACCGAATTTCCAATGAATATTCGGTGCATTCTGAATTTTACTTATCAGTAAATAGCTCATACTAAAAAATATATAAATTTCATTTCATATAAAATGTTTGGTAGAAAAGTTTAATTTTAAATAAAACTGGATTCTCTTTCCCGGTTTCTCAGCTATACGTTCAAAATGACAAGGCATTCCGGATTAAAAATAGTCTGGATTTCCGACTTGAATTCGTGCAAGTGATTTTCCCCGTTTGAAAGTGTCCTGAATTTGAAACACTCGCGAATATATAGACCGCTAGACAGTCTACCATTTGACGTATTTGGTCCAAATTTTGATGCAAATCTGTAATTCTGATAATGAAGCCATATGCTAAAGTTCATCCATCTAGTTTTTTTGCATTTTTGAGTTATCTGGTCTACATGCCAAATCAGTGGCTGCGATTGAGTAGAAAGCAATTAATTTAATTGCAAGTAGCAATTAATTTTAAAGACAAAAATCACTTGGAGAAGCTTCAGTAACTCGAGTCTCCTTTCCATTCTTATGAGGTTCGGAATAATATCCAAAATAAAATGTGGCATCTAATTAGAATTCGCAATTCAAGGGTTTAACTGTCGAAATCCGGAAGCGTAAAAATGATACACCATCAAGAAGGGTGCCGGAGAGGAGGCATCCGAGTGCAAAGGGTTAATCAACATTCATTTTACAACATTCACAGTTGATGATAAAACATTGCATTATATTCGACACAAAAGTTACGCGAATTGCATAAAACCGTCCAATGTTCTATGGCCTCGGATGAGACAAATTGACAAAACGTTCCGAAATCAGAAAGTGCCGTTTAAGATTGCCATAATTGCCAAGCATTGATACGAGACGTATAAGTGCCAAATAAATAAAACGTGAAAAAATTGGGTAGGTAATGGTTTATTTTAATTTGCTTAAATTTTATTGGTTTTTCCTTTAACAATCTAATAAAATTAACGCTCTGAATGATAAGGTACTTGCACGTTTAAAGCGGCCACCGTGCTTGCTTGGCGACCTTCGGATTTCGCTAAGCTCGTAAGTTCAGTGTACTAGCGAAGCTACTATGTTCCGACTCCCGCTGCTAGTGAAGCCGTAGGATGTCTTTTTAAGTTAAAAAAATTTGCCCGGCTCCCCGCGTAGCTTCATTCACAAAAAAAGTAATATTCCAAACTAAAAACCAATTCGAATTTAAGAACAAAATCAAAAAAAGTGACACGACTACAGGACTGCATGTTTTTATAGGTCTGCAAACGTTTTTGGCAAGATTTTACCACCATCTTCGAGATATATCTGGGTTGCCGCTTTAACGTGCAAGTACCAAAAAAAAGATGCAAGGCTAATACATTTCAAGCCCAGTCGTATCTTAAAATTTACTTTACTTTCTTAATTTTATCATTTTATTTCACATAATTATAAAATTGGACGCAAGACATTTTAAAATTATAATGACAAATCAAAATTGTTTCAATTGCCTCCAATGACAACCAATTTCCTTCGTCTAGAAAGAAATAGGAATAAAGGACAAAGGGATAGTAATAAAGGACAGAGTAGTGAAATATGGTGACAGTCACGTATATACGAGACATATGGCAACCCTAGTCTAATTAGATGGAACTTTTTAAACTTCAAGCGTTTGGTTTCTCTATTATAAAGCTTACCGTTATCAGGAAATTGAGAAAAATATTGATACACTTAACAATCATAACGAATTTTATATGAAATCTCATGCTAACAATTCACAGTCGTGCCAAAAATATAATCTACCATTAAATTAAATACAAGTCATGCATTAGTTCATAAATACACTTCTGAACATTAAACAGAATACCTAAATGGAAGCTTGATATTAAGTAAGAATACTAGAATATGCTAAACTACTAGGAAAGTACTGAAGATACAAGTTTACATTTTATAAAACGAATGCGATGTACATTTAATATTTTCTATATTGCTGAAAACACAATCAGGCTTATAGTTTGAATCTTAAATTTTAATCCTTTAGCCTCGGACAATGTAGAAATCGCGTTTAGTGGTCGGTAGAGAGTGGCGCTTTTCACCATTGGACCATGGAATAAAATCAACTTATACACAGATTCTCTTTCGGTGCTTGAAGCACTCAACACTTTTAAAACAAGTAAACAAGAAATTCTTGCAATTAAAAACGACATCTTAGAAATGAGCAAAGAAAATTCCATTACACTCCACTGGATTCCAGCTCACACTGGAATTCAGGGGAATGAAACAGCTGATAGTTATGCTAAAAAAGCTACATCGAGACCTAACATTGAAAAAATTCCAAAGAAATCCTTTAAACAATTAAAAAATGCAGTTTCCAATGTGCAAATACAGATTTGGCAAGAGCGTTGGGCTTCGTCCACAACAAAAAACGGCAGACACAGAAAAACTAATACCGGCGGTTTCAATTCATACGAAAATTTAACACATACATAACACGGACATATTTAACTAACAAAAAAATTCAGATAAAAAAAATTAAAAATATAAATTTTGAATTAGCTAACATTCAAATTACAGTCGAAATTTTAACTTTATGTTAATGAAAAGAAAATCAAGAGACAAGAGAAAATTTGGGTAAACCTGGAGTCTACGGTGCGCACCTGTTTCTCGTCAATTTTTATTGGAGAAATTTCATTTGTCGTCGCCAAATACTGTTTTGTATATGCAGTGCGCTTTTGATTGCTCTCTTGCGCATGCGTCACCTGAAAAGGAGAGATTAAGCACGCAATGCCCGAGGCATTTCAAGTGTGTACCGGGCAAATTTTTTAACTTACGGGTCTATTCTGGTACCCCCGGGTGGTTTGGGCCCCGGCCCGGTTTTCCCACGTTAAACACGGGAAAATGGCCGGTCCCCCAACCCAACGGGGGGTACCAGAATAGACCCCTTAAGAAGACATCAACGGCTTCGCTTTCAGCATAGCTGAATACTCGTAGCTTCGCTTATTCATTGAGAAACGAAACACACAGAATAACATACACGGTACTGAACCGATATTCAAACCGAAGAATTCCAAACGAAGTTTTATCGAAATTCGAATGAATCGACTAATCACATCGAAGAGATGAAAAAAACAGTCCAATCGAAACGAGGCGCAATATAGCGTGATATGCAAAACTCCGATGAAAAGATTAATTTCCGCTCAAGCGCGCATGTCACTCGTTGAAAACATCATTGCGCAAGCAAAACAAATGTTCTTTCATCTCCGTTTCTTGGCGGCAAAGAGTTGGCGATCCTAAAAGGAACGAAGTAAATCGGCACCATAGACTCCAGATTAACCAAAATTTGATTTCGAATTAGCGAATGCAGCAACTATACAATAAAACTTCGAAACAAACAGTACAATCGACACCTAATGCGCTCAAACTTTTTAAAAAGCAGAAAAATTGTTCACTCACTATTCATTCTGTACACGAGTTACGTATACATATTTAGGAAACGAAATCACTTCAGAAACACAATTTTAAAGTCTTTAGTTTAGATTTCGTATTATCCAAAATCAAATTATAGAATATACATTAACCAACATCATATTAATAGAAAAATCAAGGAACCAAAGAAAAAATCGAGTTGAAAACAAATTTGTCAACAAAACATTACAGTAAAAAAGAACTTACCGAATAGCGCTTGCTGAAAAAGATCTTTCTGATGTTTAATCAGAGGAAAACAGTTCAACTAAAAGTCAATGCTTTATTGCCACTACTACTAATGTATAACAGGTGTCGTCAGTCCTTGTCACTGTCTATGAAAATCTGGGGTGTAATGGAATCGGAACGCCGTTCCGGTACTGCATTTTTTATGAGAAATAAATAAGAAAAGTTCTAAAAACCTCCTTTGAAACAGCGGGACTTTCGACATCCAGGTTAGAGCATCCGGGAGTTTGCAATTACATCACTGATGAAAGTACATAAAGGAGGACCACTAAAGTAATTTAACACAAGTAGAGTAAGAAAAAAGACGCTGCCATTGAAATCACAGTTCTGACCGAACATGTTTCCGCCACACTTTCTCCACGACAAACTGTCGAAAAGAATTGTGACTGCGCGCGCAAATAAGGAATTAACATAGTTTTTCGCGCCGGTTCTGGAAGATCAGTGCGGATTGAAGGATCCTAAACAAAGAGGAGGATCATTGTCACTTACTGGCCAATCAGAATCGTTCGCTGTCTACACAGTTTTTTTTTTTTTTTGCAATCAAGTGGTTCCTTTTCCCTAAACCCAATAAAGATAAAACAAAAGTAACTTCGTATAGACCAATAGCCCTTACTTCTGTCTTTTACAAAATTTTTGAACGAATTTTAGCGCATCGTATTACCAATTTCCTCACTTGTAAAAAAAACGGCATTCAAACCAACATCGGTTCCTTCCGTTTAGAGATAATCATACAGCGATCTACAAAATTTTTACGGCGATTTCTGAGGCCCGCTAAAACAAAAAAAATTTTGTTGGTGTAAGCCTTGATATCAAAAGTGCTTATGATTCTGTACACATTGGCGAACTTATCTACAAATGCCTTCAACTGGATATCACTGGCAAAGTAGCTAAATGGATGCATCACTTTCTGCAGGAAAGATCTTTTCAAATTAGATGGCGTAACACTCTTTCTGATACAAACATTCTTTTTAAAGGTCTGCCCCAGGGTAGCGTCCTCTCAAAAATTCTTTTTGTAATTTTTTTGAATGATTTTTTTGAGACTTTGGACGAAAATGTTGAATGTTCTATTTTTGCTGATGATATTTTTGTATACTGTTCTCACCATTCTATGACCTATATCCAAACTAAAATACAGAACACTATGGAAAACATAAATGGTGCTCATATTGGAAACTAGCTACGTATCTGTCCAGACAAAAGCGCTATAATTGATTTATCAAACAAAAATTTAACGTCTCTTCCGCGCATAACTTAAGCTGGTATTCCACTTACATGGAGTGAATCGATAAAATATCTTGGAATCCAGTTTGCTAAAAATAATCAAAATGGACGTATTCTTAGAAATTTACGGAGTAAGGCACTTAAAAAAATCAATGGTCTTAAAATTTTAGGTTACAAAAGAAATGGCCCGAGAACCAAACATCTAATCACTATCGCTAATAACAGCATCCTTAGCCTTTTTTATTATAGTTGTCCTATCATTAACAAATTTTCAGAAACACACCTCAAAGCTTGTAATGTCATTCAAACAACGACTCTTAGAATAGCCCTTTGACTACCAATCTGGACTCCTAACATTGTTCTATTAAAGCTAGCAGGGCAGGAAATAATGTCGGTAAAAATCAGGCGTCTAGCAATTCAATTCTTTATCAAACAAATTGCGACTCATCCCTTCTCTCCTTTGACCCATACTAATGATGAGTTTAACTTACAGATCGTTGAAAAAGATGCAGATTACCTCAGAGTCACTTTTCATAATCTTAATTGCATTCCAGACCATGTAATAACTCTCCCAGTTCTTCCACACTCCAACCCCAACTTATGTGAAATTTTTCTTAAAGACTTTCAGTTTCAAAGCAAAGAAACCCCAGTTTCAATAATCGTCACTAGTTTCACTGAATGCATCCAAAACCTTTTCCCAAATCATTACATTATTGCTACTGACGGTTCGAAATCACACTGTTACACGTCAATTGCTGGTCTCTCTAAAATTCAACAATTTTCTTATCGTATTCATTCCTTAAATTCCGTTTTCACAGCGGAAGTCTTAGCGATTTGCCAAGCATTGGATGAACTAGCAGTTCCTGAAAAGGATATTTTAATCCTATCAGACAGTTATTCGGCACTATCCTCTCTTAAAAACATTACCTTTCATTCTCCCAAAGTCATTCAACGTCTGGCTTCAAAAATTCATGTCAGAAAAAATATGAATGAAAAAATTTCCCTCCTATGGGTACCTGGTCATTCTGGGATCTTTTGGAATGAAAAGGCAGACTCTTGCAAAGCAAGTTACTGATTCCACGCCATTCATAGATTGGATCGCCTCAGAGGACATTATCTCCAACTTAAAAAAACAGTCAATTCAAATAACGCATGACAACTACCGTAAAAGCATATACCAAGCATTGATTGGAAACGTTCGGGACATTCTAACCATCTCTAAATGGACTGGAAACAGAGTACATGATAGGCTAATTGCACGCATAATTAGTAAAACCATCATAACTCCAGGTCTCCTTCACAGGGGGGTTCTTGAGGTTCGAGAATAGTTCCTGTCGTTCGGAACGTGCGGAACCCAACCCAAACTGGGGGGTATCAGAATAGACCCCACAGATTCAACCTTCATCCCGACCCTTTGTGCATTGTCTGTAATGAAATCAATGATATTTCTCACATCCTTCTAAAGTGCAAAAAATATGCATCTTTTAGAGCTATTCTCTGGAACAAATTGAACATCGTCGAATCCAACATTACTTATGATGTCCTTCTATCTCATGCCTTAACCAACAAGAATCATCTGACCATCTTCATTCAAGCCCTCAAGTACTTTGATGTTTTTTAGCCGCATCCTTTTGGCATCGTGCGTTTCGTTGCCTCTGTTGCTCTACTTGTGTTTTTTTCTCCGCCGAAGACAATCAATCTCGGATTTAGTCTGCATGGAAAGTTTGACGCAATGCTTTTTATGGAATGATCTAATCATCATTATGGAATCGTTGTTTTGGAACGAACTATACTGTGTTTAGCTTGGAACTAGGGGATTACAGCCTTCGTTGCTTCAAATCCCATAATCCCTCTAATTCAAGTGGTTCCTTTTCGCGTACTGTTTAGCAACGGATTGCGAAACTTGCACTTTTGGACGATTTTACACCGGAAAGGGGTATCAGGCAAGGAGACATATGAGCGCATTTCCGGAGTTCTTTGTTAGATCACGCTAAGTAAAATGTAAACATCACCCTTCCATTCTTCACTTTTCCCCTATTTTGGTGAAAATAACTACACTCGGCCCATGCGCAAAAGCGCGGAGGGTTTCGGAATCCATTGCTAAACAATATGTAAGAATTTTGAAGATTTCAAAGCGCAAGTTTCGTCGACCGAGTAAACTTCCCGAAAGAAATGACAACGAGGCCTTTTTTTCGGTTCTTGAAAGAAAAAGAATTTTAGTAAAATTATTGGATTAAAACTTTGGTTGCTCAAAGTTCCAGACATTTAAGTGTAGCTAAATACTCCAAAATCGATGTCTAATTATAAAATAAATATAGCAAAAATAAATTTCTCATATTTATCTCAAATCAGACGCATATAAATAAATGGGCAATTACAATTAGATATACTGAGATACACAATCAAAACATGGTTAAGAGGTGTTAATAGCACATATTAAATGCATTTAACGTGGGAATTGGGGAAAAGTATGCATACTGGGGTCGTAAAAACTTGTTCATCAATGTTTACACTCTTGCTTCGAGTAACGTTGAAATCGCGTCATAGTTATCCCGTATGATTTCTAATGTTACATTATTATAGATTTATCTAAAAGAGTGCTATTTCTAATGCAGTGCTATTTCTAGTGTTAAATTATACTATTTTAGCGATTCATCTGGATAACGATTAAAAATAAAGCCCAAATTGAAATTTATTTTTTGTTATAATAACATCCCTCTGTGAAGCAACATTAGGATTATCTTAGTGAGGATTTTACAATCATGAATCGTGGGCAGATGACACAAGAGGTGGCACTTCTTTTTCCAAAGTTCCACCCCACACCAAAGAGAGTACGTTTGACTCTCGACTAAAATTTAGTGCTCATCAGGCTCACACACACGGTGAATCTTTACTGAAATCGAGTTTCGAACCTGGGACCCTCTGATCCTGAAGCTGAAATTTTCCTACTAGGCTACTGCCCAAATGGAGGGTTAGCAAATAAAAGTTGTTCAGAAAATTATCGGAACTCAGAATATTCATTTAAATCTACTCAATAATGTGTTTCATTCCTTTTTGTTTGTCATAAGTTAGCGCTTCATTCTCTTGTCTTTTTACTAGTTAGGTGTTAAGGAGAAGGGCACCGTAAAATTATTAAAGAGATCATTGGGGACAAAGAAACTTTTCCCACCGTAAAGGAACGCTAGTGGAAATTGTTTGTGAAATCCCGATATAGCAGAAACCAATGCACAACTCTAAGAATTTCTTACTAAATAATGAAAGTTGATCATTTTCATCTCATTTGTTAAAATTTTACATTGGATAATAATAATCCTGTCAAAAAGAGAAAAAACTGGAAATTTCGTTTCTAGACTTTCTCGTGTATTTCTACTCAACGACGCGTTTTGTGATTACTTCTTCGTACTACATTGAATGTACAGTGAGTACAAATTTTGGACCACTTTCCTTTGACCGATTGAGTCCAAAATTTGATAGAGATCTACAAATTTGATGCATAGGCAGCATACCAAATTACTAATAGATGTTCTAGTACTTGAACTTGAATTAGAGGGGTTATGGAATTTGAAGCAACAAAGGCTGTAATTCCCTAGTTCCAAGATAAACAATGTTCTAGTAGCTCTTCAAAATCTAAGAAGCTATTCTTAGTAGTTAAAAAGCAGTTCGAAATCTAAGTAGCTATCCTTTGGAATTGTATTAAGATTGGTCAACTTAATATAATTCAAAAACCTAGCAAATGACGAAACTTCGTATGTAATCATAACAGCATATTCGTGGATATGTATCAAATATTGGGCAAAATCCGTCAAAGATAAGACTGTCTCTCTTTTGGACCCGAAATATATTTCTCATGTCCACCAAACTGTTAGGTAGCTGTAATGGCTATTAGGTACAGTGGCATGGAGCGGGGTTCTGTCTATGTGTATGTGAATGCGATAACTCGAAAACCCAATGAGTTAACACGTTAATCTCCACTTAAATCAAATACGATTCATACCTACTACAGTGACTCAAAAAAGTATTGGGGCAGAATAAGCTATCAAACATTTTGTGAAAGAATAAATCATTTTTTTTTATTTCAATCAAATGCTTTTTGTACATGTCATATCTGTAGACTAAATAAAATCCAAAAACATAAAAATTAATTTACAGTATTGTTACAGTAATACTGGAATGAACATTTCTTGTTGCATAACTGAAATTAATGGTCAAAGAAGTTTTGGGGCACGCAAGCAAAATTGTTCTATATCACTCCAACATTATTTCTTAATAATGTGTTGGTCCTCCTTTACATTTTATGATTTCATTCAGTCGTTCAGGCATGGATTTCACAAGATTTGCACAAACATTTCCTTCTATTTTATCCCATTCAGACATGAGTTTTTCTCTAAGTTCATTTTTGCTGGAAATTTTAAATTTACGAATTCTGTTATTCAAATGGCCCCAAATATTCTCAATGGGATTGAGGTTCGGACTCTATGTAGGAGTTCTAATTACTTGGAGACAGTGATATAAAGCCCAGAGTCTGCAGATATGAGCATTGTGCTTTGAGTCATTATCCTGATAGAGTTTGTAATGTGGCAATATGCCCATTTTCTCAGCACTCTGTTTCAAATTTTGTTTTAAAATGCCTAAATACATATATTTGTCCATCATTCCATCAATAAAATGTAAATTCCCCACACCCACGGCACTCATACAGCCCCAGACCATCTGGCTACCACCACCATGTTTTACAGAAGGAGTCAGATTCTTCATTTCTAGTTCACTATTGGGTTTTCGCCATACCATTGCTTCCCATCGCTTCCATTAACATTGTATTTACTTTCATCTACAAATAAAACTGAATTCCAAAACTCCGAAGGCTTCTTAATATAGGATTTAGCAAATTCTAAACGAGCTCTTCGATGTGCTTTACTGAGGAATGGTTTTCTTCTAGCTACTCGGCCATGAAAATTGTATTTTCTCAAGATATTCCGGACCGTTTCTGGTCTAGCAGACGCGTTAAAACTTTATTGGGCTTTTGAAATTAATTTGACTGCACTGGTTTTATGGTTGCAAATAACTTTTCTAACAATCCATCTTTCTTAACGCTCAGTGAAACACCTTGGGCGACCTGTTATTGGTCTGTTTTTAACTGATTTTGTCTTCTTGTATTTCGAAATTATATTATGTACAGTAGATTTACTTTCATTTACAATTTCACCAATTTTTCTCTCGGAGCTTCCACGTTTCCAATGACAAATGGTAAGTTCTCCGATGCCATTGGATATCTCTGATTTTTTTCGACCCATGCTACCATGCAAATGATGGACTAACGTAGTATCTCCTGTATTTTGCTTCTTAACTAGTGTTTTCTAGGTTTGCAACATTATTTGCAGTTGTATCAGACATTCTGCCAGAATTGGCTTCTTATCCAGCTGGTTTTCCTGAATGCCCCAATACTTTTTTGACCTTAATTTCGTAGTTACAGACGAACCATTTCAAATAGCTCATTTCTATATTAGTTGTATTTAATTGTAATAGTTGTAATAGATTTCTCAGAGTGTTTAGATACAAAAATTATTAAAATTATCTTTTGTTTTTATGTAATAATAGAAATTTACGAAATGAACGCTTGAGCGTTTCTTGTGCCCCAATACTTTTTTGAGTCACTGTATCTAATCAGATGACTAGTCCTCTACTGTAGTTAAGAGATAGCAGATAAGGAGTCATCTAATTACATAGTTGGTTCGAATTTCAGACGTGAGTCGTGGTGACTAACTTGTTAAAAAATGAAATTTGACATGTGGTCTCTACATAGGATTGCCATAACTTCCAAGCATCGATACGGGACGTTGAAGTGCTAAATAAATAAAACATAGAAAAAAGTGGGTAGGTAATGGCTTATTTTACTCTGATAAAAAATCAATAAAGTTTAAGCAGTCTAATAAAATTAATACGTAGAATAATAATAAAGATGCAAGGCTAATCCATTTTAGCCCAGTCACATTTTAAAGTTGATTTTACTTTCTTAATTATATCATTTTCTTCTTTCATATAATTATAAAATTGAGAGCAAGTCGTTTTACAATTAAAATGACAAATTAAAATTGCTTCAGTTGTCTCTATTGACAACTTGTTTCTTTCGTCCTACCATTGAGTTGACATTAGGGAAAATATTCTCTCCACACTAGGGAAAATATTCGTCCTCTCTTTTCATTGTGAGCTGCAATGGCAAATATGTATTCGCATAGCTTTATTAGACATGGCTTCTGATTAATATACTTTGCATATGCAAAAAACTTCAGCCATTTCTCTTCCGCACTCAGTTTCATAGTTTAGAGAGAAAACGGGGCAAATAGTGATATGGGACTGAGTAGCGAAATACTCTGACAGTCTCGTATATACGGGACGCATGGCAACCCTATCTCTGCATCAAAATTGTGGCTTATGTAGTAGAAAATCTTGAACTGAATCCGGCAAAAGGGTAAACTGACTGTCTTATCCGTGTGAATGGGAACGCGGTAATTCAAAACTTCAACTAACTAGATAAATGGTATTTGCTACGCAGTTTTTTCAACAAAATTGTAGACCTGTATAAAATTTGACTGCAGTAGTCAGTCAAGGAACCCTTTTAAGCCTTATTTAAAGCTCCAAAGGCCCACATAAAGAGAGGACTGTGGTGGAATCAGGTTTGGAAACCATTAATTTCCAGCAACCCAACAGACAACTATCAGTACAGATTATTTAGTTTTTAGTTATATTAAAGCTTATTTTATCCCTTTAAGATCAAGCTCGTACGATCGTGCGGGTTAGACACTAGCTAGCATTTCTGCTTGTTGGATAATTGTATGTAATAAATACTGGAAAGGAACGGCTGTTTTGGTGTCTAGAATATCAGTAGTATCGATTTTTTGCAAAAGATGGCAGAGACAGTCCATTATTATAGTCGTGTTGAATCTGTTGGTAAGAAATTGCTAACTAAACATTTGAATTACTTATCTGTCGCAATTAGGTAATTATTAATACATTTTTAATTGGTTAGATATCAATTGTTAATTTAATGTTGAAATAAATGAAAAATAGAAAAATATGTTAATTAAGAGTTAATGTTTTAGCTCGTTACGTGTAATACTTTGTTACCCGCACAATCGTACGGGTTCGGCGTTAACACTTGAAAGGAGCACTATATCCTCGTGAGACCCAAAGGTATAATTTTAGACCAATTTTCACAAAAATCGAGAGTAATACTCTTGATAAAACTATATAATTAATTTATTAATTTTAAATTAATTAATATCATAAATAAATTAATTAATTGATATAATTAACTAATATAATTAATTATACATAATTGATAGATGACAGCATGGGAACTTCCAATGTATTTCACTGTGGGAGTTAAGGGCTTTGAATGGAAAGAAACTTTTTTGCAAATAAAACACGAATGTGAATTAAAATGGTCATGAGATCTCAAGAAAATATTTTTTAAAAATTTAGCTTAAAAAATACATGGATGATATCCTATCACATGACAATAAATATATTACATATATTGAATTTTTTCTGCTTTTAACTTTTTCACAAGAGGCTGAGACAACATATCTCCCACAGTCCCTCAATGGTCTTCAGTTTTCTCCGAGACCTTTCCGTGACTCCTATTGCCGTTTGTTATTTCTCTGTTACCCTTGGAGTATAAAATTAGTCAATTAGCACATTTTCTTCAAATGCCTCGATTAATGCACATCTCTGTGATTGTAATAGAAAGATTTTCCCACTATCATCACTCAAATGTGACAAGCTCTTCCATAAAATTCTTGCATTTTATTACTGTTTGATTACTGCAAGGAAATCCCATCATGTAATACTTTTCAGGCAGGATCTCTTTCTGGTAGAAATGAAATGTATTTGACAGATTGACTGGCAGTTTGACAGAACACAATTCACACTGAAGCACTTGCAATCAGCTTTAGTATAAATTCTTGTTATTACATTTAACTTATCCTCTGGAAAGTGAACAAATCGTATATATTTTTGCACTTATTAATTTTTTTCTTCTTTTTCGGAAGATTTTAAATTGCTATAGAAATTTATATGCCAGAAAAATGTAGAATCACATTGAATGCTGGAAAATGAAAGAAATACCAGGAATCACTTTTCCCTGGTTTTTCTTCAAAATATTTCTCTACAGTTTGGACCACCATTCGTTTGTATGATTTTGATTGTCATTTTGGTTTGTATGACATAACCTGTAGAAACATGTTTGGGAGGGTATTACTGAAGCTGATATTATTGATTAATATTTGTTTTCTTAGTAAGCATTTTATTTCAGTGGGGGCCATTGTAACTGAAAAAGGCAGTAAATTAAGTTTTTTCACATTTAATTACAGTTTTTTAATAATAAAAAACAAAAATAAATTAAATATATAATTGAACAAGTTGGAAATATATCTATTTCTATTTTACATAGCAGCTGAACTCATTGAACTCCATAATGTTTAAAATCAGTGGCGGCAGGGTCGGATTTAGCCTTTAAACAAATCTGTGCAAAAGTAAAAAATTGCAACCCCTCTGGAGCTACAATGGAAAAGCATTCTAAAAAACCCAGCGGGAATGGCCTCCCCACAACTTTCTCGCATACGACCAGTGATGTGGGGTGAGTAAATAAATATTACCCAGTGGGTAGGTAAATATTTTTGGGGTATTTACCCAAGGCCTGATTATTTTGAGAGAAAAATTATGAATGGTGATTTACAATGAAACATAAAATTTATGAATTCGCCAAAACTTAATTTTTTGCAAAAAAAATTGCGTATGTTCGCAATTTTCCCGCGCGTTGAGGTACCACAACTTTAACGTTTTTGAGTACGAAATCTTACTATAGATATCACACAAGATTTCACCATATCCCTGGTTAATCACAGGCGTCCATCTGGAGAATGTCAGAACGAAGTTTCGTTTCAGGGGATTGCCATAATTTCTGAAGCGCGTGGTTTGCTGCTCACTACAATTTCCTTCGTAGACCACCAAGGTCAAAAGGCAACCATACTAACTTGAGTAAAATAAGCGAAACGCTTGCCAAAACACAGTCACAATGTGCATTTTGAACCAAATATGCAATTTGAACAACTTTTTTTTTAACGGATTGAAACGAAAATTGGACACAAATCTACCATTAAGGTTAGAAGGCCACATATCAAATTTCATATATCTAAGTCATTATCTTAAAGAGTTATTGTGTACACGAGTTTGCGATTATACAGACCGACAGACAGGCAACCCTTTGACGGATTTGGCCCAAACTTTTATACGGACCTACGATAAAACTGTGTACCTAATTTTATCCATCTATCTATTCAAGAGTTTGAGTTATAGTGTTCACATGAAAATGGACATAGAGACTTCTTGTTGACGGATTTTGTCTAAAATTTGACAGAAACCTACAAATGATGTGTCAAGATCACATACCAAATTTCTTCCCCGTAGCTCTAATAGTTTTTGCGTTATTGTGTTCACAGACAGACATAATTCCAAAATTGTGTTTTTCGGACTCGGGGAGGTCTAAAACGTGGAGATTCGTCAAAATCTCGAGTTCGAATTTTTTGATGATTACATTACTTTCTCTTTGTATACTTCGTATACGAGAAAGTAAAAATGACTAGAGGCTGTCTTTTTCAAGAAGCCGCTGATGTTAAGGACTATTTTACTGGCGTGACTCTTTTCCGATTTTCAAATTTTTTTTTGTAACTTCTGTTGTTACCCTTTATCTCTAAAATAAGACATTAGTTATGTTTTTAACATGTGTAGTTACCGAGATCCCATACAACGTTTTTTGTGGCGTTTTGGCGTGTGACGCAAATTCCTTCCTGAGACCCCAATGGGAGGAACGTAGTCATACGTTAAAAATAGTATGTGGTCTTTTTTACGTTTTTTTTAGTGAATGTCCAAAAAACAACCGTGTAACTCAGTAATTGACACAAATACTTATAGTAACTTTTCACTAAAAATACTTCATTTAAAAAACAATTAGCAGGAGTATAATTCAGGCGAATTTTTTTTTTTTACGAACTTTTATTTCAGAGAATCCTCTAATTAATTCAGAAACATCTAAACTGTTACTCAGTTCATACTAAAGTCCTAATATAGCGAGGTCTGACAATCTTGTTTGAGATTTTGTTGTTCGCAAAGAGTTCTTGATTATTTTTAGTTTGGAAAAACTACGCCCTCCGGATGCAACACTTATTGTAAGAGTTAGTAAAATTATTAGAGCAATGCTCAAATTTGGAGCAAAATTCATTTTTATTATCAATTTCATAAGTTCCAAAGGTGGCAAATCTTTTTCTAATAGAGAACACACCACTGATATTTCATCTCAAAGTTCCAGGATGTTTATATCCGAAGATTCTACATCTGTGAAAATGGTTTCCAAATCATTGCAATTGGCTAAAATTGCAGAACCAGCATGTTTTAGTTCATATATATGATATAAAAAAACAGAAGTAACTGTTGTGATGTTGCAGCTGAAAAATCTTTGTTCTAAAGCAGCAGTTCTAACCCATTTGGTTGTAAGGACCACCTGTTCTGTAAAAAATATTTTGAGGCCCACTAACTAAATATATATTTTAAAAAATACAAACGCACTTTATACATTACATGCACGTATATGTCAGTAATTAGTAAAGCTTACTGTAAAAGGATTTAAAATATATTGTTTTATTAAGCAAAAAATGAGTGACGACTTTTGAAGCTCCCCTGGCTTAGACTTTTGATTAGCATTCAGCAGCCTACTAATAAGCTATTAGTAGGCTTCCACAAGTGGGCCGCGGCCCATAGGTTGAGAACCTCTGTTCTTAAGAATTTATTGCAGTGTCCAACAGGTGGTAAAAAAATTCAATTTTGTATTTTTCCTCTTCATCGATTATGGGCTCATTCTGATTTTCATAATTAAATTGTCCTTTTCGCCGACGAACTCGATGTTTAGGTATTGATTCAAAATTTTTATCTGCATCTATTTCGGATGCCATTCTGTAAGCAATATTTATTGCAGTGTCCAACAGGTGGTAAAAAAATTCAATTTTGCATTTTTCCTCTTCATCGATTATGGGCTCATCCTGATTTTCATAATTAAATTGTCTTTTTCGCCGACGAACTCGATGTTTAGGCATCGATTCAAAATTTTTATCTGCATCTATTTCGGATGCTATTTCGCAAGCATCGACAAGGATGGTATTAACATGATTATCCGATCTCAAATTCGTAAAAAAAGTTTGGAAAAATTTTATATAGATTACTGGAGTAGTGCCTTGAAAGTTTTGTGGTCATTAGTACATAAAATTAGATTGTTTTATCGATTTTAAAATTTCTGTCAGAAAATTTTCTAATTCAGAAACTTCGTTGCGATTTTTTTTCTCATTTTGTTTTGGCAATTTTGCGCCCCTCGATTTTTTCCCTCCGTGTTGGGGCACGGACTTACGGAGTGTTCGTCCGGCCCTTGTGGCAGCTCGTGTTATGTGATCTTGGGGGTTCTGTAACTTCTTATCCTTCACTGCGTAGTGATGCATATTTGTACCACTTACATTTTTTGTCTTTTTTTCATTAACTTTGAGTAGTTTTATATTTAATGAATAAATTTATAACACATTTTCTTCGAATAGGAAATTTGTTTTTCAGTTCCCTTTCCTGTATTCCTTACTACATTTATAAAAATTCACATAACTATGGCTGAACCATAAAATGACAGTATAGTACAGAAATAAAGTAATTTTCTTATTAATTAACAAGAAGAAAATCAATGTTATCGTATAACTAATATAAATATAAGCATGAGCGAATACTATTAATTAGCATCATTAAAAATTACTTAAAAATAAAATCTATTCTTCTTGTTTTTTGTTTCCAGAGAAAAGATCAAAAACATTAACCTTGATGCTTGTATGGCGGTTAAAAAATATTTGTGTAGAAATTATTAATTATTACAATTTTTTTTTTAATTTTAAAAAGCAGAGTTCAAGTTCTGATGTATTATGTATTGCCAAGATGGGGGAAAAAAAACATGATTAATTTATTGTATAACATCTATCTAAAGGTGCACTGTGATATTTTAAAATGGGAATACACTTATCAATATCTGTGTTTTATTCGAAATCAAGGCTTCTTAAACTATGAATCATTATCCCAAATAGGATGGTACAGAATATTGGGGGTCACGAAAATTTTGAAATTGTATTTGTATCGCGGAAAATTTCTCATATGTATTTCATCGGTATTTATAACTAAAAATTATCGAAAAATCCTTTGCACTGCAAGAGATTTCATTCAAATTTAATTACTATAAAAGTTTTCTTTCAATTATATTTTTATTTATCATTAATTATTCATCATTTACTTATTTATTTTCAGTTTTAGCTCTCAAAGTAATTTTCCGCAATGGAAAAAAGTTTAAAACTCTGTTTCTAACTTCAAAGGAACATGCTAGGGAAAGCCTGCGCTGTGTAACTGCACAGGCAGAATTTGGTGCTGGAAGGGATCGCAGTTCTCGTTTAAGTAGTTACTTTTTCCTTTGCGCTTAATCTTCGGGTAGTGAAAAAATGAGGTAGGGAACTTATTTTTCTGCCTCAGTTTTTCCTCGTGTTTCATCTGAAGAACAAAATCGTTTAATGTAAAATTTTGTTAGATTGTTGATAGATTTAAATATTAAGTGCGAAACAAAATAAATTGATTAAATTTACACAATAGAAAAGCCACCCCAATCTCGGAGCTGTCTGTTTTTACATTTGAAATTGTGTGGCAACCAAGATTCATAAAGCGCACTGAACAAATCTATATGCGATTCATATGGCACTCGTATTCCCTCAAATATTAAGCATCCTTTTGGAATATTTAACTTCTGAAGTAACGAAGCTCACTTCATTAATTTATATTTTTTAAAGTTCAGAACTAATAGGATGAAGTCATTTATTCTCAAATTTACTATTTTCTGCAATAAAAGGTAGAATTTTCTTATCATTTTATATGTAACTACAAGAACACTATACTCTCTCTCTCTCTCTCTGTTTTCTTTATTTCTTAAAAATCTTAAATATTATGAACTTTCTATACTTAAATGTATCATTTCTGTTATTACTTTCAACTGTTATGCTTTAAATGTATCATTAAAATGAAGACTTTTATTCAGTCTTCTTCTAAATTTTTTTAGAATATTGAATGCCTTTTCATTAAGCATTTAAATCATAAAATAATTGTTTTATTTTTAATCTTAAAATAATCTAATTTAAGAGTAATGTATTATACTCTAATGAAATATTTTGATTGAAGCGCATTGGCCATGGAGATGACAAACATTCAGATGCAGATAGGTCACCAGTGTTTAATCAATTAATTGACTGTGTTTGGCAAATCACCTACAAGGTGAGTTGTTTATTTATAAATTATTACCGGTTCTTAAAGGTTGATGTCAATAAACTTTGTTAAAAAGCATGTTTAGATTTTATATTGTTGCATTTTAATCCACCAGTGCAGAATGACTTATTTACAAAATAATTTTAATAATTGACCAAGTACTTACTTTAAATAAAAACTGTGTCTGAAGCATATGAATATTGTACTTTAGTTTTATATCATAATATTTAATTGAAGCTGCTTAATCTTGCAGGTCTAATCTTATTCAGCTGCATGATAGCTGAGAACCTGACATTTAATTTTTTTTATCTTTAATTGTTGTATAATAGAATAATATACTGTTAACATTATATACTTTTTCTTAGTGTACATTGTAATATTTACTGATGTATACATTTGATAATCTGTATTTTTTTTCTAATGGTAAGAGTCTTGAAGTAAAATAAAATTTTTAAATATTGTAAAAATGTTTAAAAAAATAACTTTTTTAATGGGCCCTCTCATCATATCTTAAGATTATTATTATTATATTTATACTGATATTATTATATTTATACTAATTTTATAACATCAGTGACCTTGGATGGACATATTTATTATCATTTAAGACCATGAAGAATCCTTACCTTTCAGGTTCATTCAGTTAGATCAGGGGTCGGCAACCTGCGGCTCTTTTGATGTAAAGTTGCGGCTCTCCAGTTTCATACGAAAAAATTAATAATTTATTATCAAAACCCTTAAAAAATAAGAAAATATATTTTTAAGTACCTAATTTCTCAATAGCTTCTATTTTCATAATCGTTAATTACAAATCGCTACTCTTAAGATGACCGTAATGAGATAAATTTGAACTATTGTTTTGTTCTTAGAGATGAGACTCCGTGACCATGTTTATCTTTCAGCCAATTACATTCCATTTCCGTCTCACCCAAACAGCCACCGTCTAGAGTCTAGACAACACGTTTAGACTCTAGACGTGTTGTCAGTCAGTCATCCTCGGATAGAGCGGTCGACGTTACGTTGAATGTGTGTTAATTTAATCGCTTGCGGTTTTTGCGTGTCTATTCGCTTGTTGTTTCAAGAAGAATACGATTTAAAAGCGAATTATCTTCTCAAAGGTATGTACGCGTATTATATAATAAAATCAGTAACAGAATTGGATTACATATCTGAGGATCGTGTTAACGAAGTAATAATGGTAAATAAATTGTTTGCCGTTTTAGATAGATAAGTAAAATTTTAAAAAATCATTTTTTCAGCTCCGCCTCCAGCATGGCATCTGGTAAAAAAAAGAGAAGAACCGAAGAAGAAAACCGAGAATTCAATCAGGATTGGACGGAGTCGTTTGCATTCATATGCAACACAGATGGCCTTCCGACTTGTCTCATTTGCCACGAAAAACTCGCACACAATAAGAAGTCAAATTTGGAGAGACACTTCACTACAAAACATACCCAGTTTGCTGGTAAATATCCAACCGGTGAAGAACGAAAAAAAGCTGTTGAAGAGCTCAAAAAAAAAAAAAAACAGTCAAGTTCCATGCTAAGTAACTGGGCGAAATCTTCCAATAATGTAAATCTGGCAAGCTTTGCAGTATCATTAGAAATTGCAAAAAGCGGAAAACCATTCACAGATAGTGAGTACGTCAAAGATTGTTTTATACGTGCATCTGAAGAACTGTTTCGTGATTTTAAAAACAAAGCAGAAATCATGAAAAAATCAAATATTTACCATTATCTGCTAAAACACTACAAGATAGAACTGCTAAAATGTCTTCAAATGTAACACATATGCAAGTGGAAGACATTCAACTGGCTTCAGACTTATCACTTGCTATAGATGAGTCTTGCGACATAAAAGACACGGGACAAGTTACCCTTTTCGTCAGGTATATGTCGTCCCAAGGTCCAAAAGAAGAACTGCTAGGATTGCTACCGCTCTCAGGGCAAACCCGTGGAGAAGATATAGCAAATGCTGTGCAAAAATGCCTGGAAGACAATGGAATCGATATAAATAAAATCGTTTCTATAGCAACTGATGGAGCCAGAAGTATGACAGGAATGCATAGAGGGGTAACATCAATTCTTCAGAAAAAATAAACCACGAAATTCTAACGTTTCACTGCAGAATTCGTCAAGAAGCGCTTTGTGCCCAAACATTTCCGGCCGAAATAATTGAGGTCATGAACTTGATAATTAAGATTATTAACAGCATTTTGGCAAAAGAACTCTACCATCGCCAGTTTAAAGATTTCCTTGAAGAAATAGATAGCCAGTTTTCTGACCTACTTCTGCACAATAAAGTGCAATGGCTTTCCAGAGGTAACGTATTGCAACGTTTTGCTTTGTGCTTGAGTGAAATAAAAACATTCCTCAATGAAAAAAGCATTGACCATCCCGAATTGGAAGAAGACAAATGGCTGCAAAAATTCAACTTCATGGTAGATACCACAATGAAACTAAATGAACTAAATCTAAAACTGCAAGGAAAGGGCAACCCAGCCTACGCCTTGCTTGAAGAAGTAATTTGTTTCGAAAAAAAATTACTTCTTTTTGTTGAAGACATGGAGAGCGGTAAATTACTTCATTTTAAAAATCTGAAGCAATATCGCGATGAGACCAATGCAACTATTGGCACGAATTACTTCAGCATAGCTTTAAAAACATGAAGGATAGATTCGCTGAGAGATTCGAGCAATTCAAAACAAACAAAAGTACTCTCGTGTTCATAGTAAATCCTCTCAACACAAATACAAATGAGATCAACATTGAGCCATTTGGAATTGATGCTGGATCGCTTCAAATGCAATTGCTGGATTTGAAAACCAAAGACTTGTGGAGTGGCAAGTTTACAGAACTCAAGAGCAAGTTGGAAGAGTTGGAGGTCCAGAAATGCATGCACATCGCGCAGCACAAGTGGACAGTTCTAAAAGAAATTCCGCGAGTTGAGGCCCTCATATTCGGCTCATGGAATAGTCTTCCAGAATGCTACAGTGAGGTGAAGAAGTTGGCATATGGAATGCTGACGATCTTCGGGTTGACATATTCGTGCGAGCAAGCGTTCTCTTGCATAAATATAATAAAAAGTAAAGTTAGAAGTCAACTAACAAATAAAAATCTAGAGTCGTGCTTGAAACTTAAAACAACAAGTTATAAGCCAGATTTAATCAAACTTTCAAAAGGCATGCAAAGCCAATGCTCCCATTGATGTAACTATCTATATTTGTGTTTTTATATGAATAAATATTATTCCGTATTTAAAACCGTTTATTTTAAATCAAAACTCAAATATATATATAAGCAAAAACTATAATATTGAAACGAAAATTTTTTAGTGGCTCTTTAAAAACTGGGAAATTTTGTAAATTGTAACTTTTGACTCTTCCGTTTCAATAGGTTGCCGACCCCTGAGTTAGATTAATATGATTTTAGTGAAAATCCAATTGTTGAATGACTAACCGATGGAGATATTCTGACTTCTAGGAATTTTTTTTTTTATTTTCCATCTCCTTGCTAAAATCAGTTAATTTCATAAATAATACTGAGAGTATTTTAGTTTTTTTATAGGAAGCTGCTGAAATCATATAATAAGCTGATTAATGAAAAGAAGCATTCGTGATTATCTAGCTAGAGTTAACTCTTTTAAATTTTTGATAATATTTTTGAGAAGAGATGGTGAAACTTCTATATACTTCAGTTGTTAAAATATTTTTTAATAGTTTCAAAATGAAGTTATGTGCAAATGGCTATTATTTCAGATTTTAACTTTTTTCTTTTGTAGTTCCCTCATGCATTCAAGTTCAATGAACACTTCCTGAGTACTATTCTAGACCATTTGTACAGTTGTTTGTTTGGGACGTTTCTCTTCAACTCTGAATGTCAAAGAGTGAAACAGGTATTGCAAAAACATTTTTATATTATATCAATATATGTTTTACATTTATATGTACAAAGTATATATGTTAAAAATATTTTGTCATTATGCATCAAAAGTATCTTTGTTTTCTTGACATATGTTTCCCTTTTCTTTATTATTTGATTAATTTTAGGATCTGAAGAATAGGACAGTGTCATTATGGGGTTTCATTAACGGTAATCAAGTGATTTCAATAATCCATTGTACACAACTCGTCAGCAACAGCATATAATTTTTGCAGTGCCTAGTATCCGATGTATTGATTTGTGGAATAGATATTACGTTCGTTGGAATCCCCGTATGCGCCCACAGGTATAGAAATTTAATATTACTCATGACAAATAATTAGTTTTTATTTTATGTATGCTATAAAGGCAGTGTTTTCTTTCCATCTGACTTATTGATGAAAAGCTTATTTTTAGTTTTGTTAAAGCTGTACACTGGTTGTCTCCCTGTATCGATTGCTTTCTATTTCTAGTGGCTGTAGCATACATTATGTAATGCAATACACCATTTGTTTTCAAAATATTACATTCTAAGCTAGTCATTTCTTGAGGATTTTTTCTCCTTCTTCAAAGCTATTTATAAAAAAAAACATTTGTGAAAAACAGAATGTTCCATGCTATCAATAAATTTAACTCTACTTCTATTATAATTATTAACATATGTAATGTTAAACTGTTAGATGTTACAGATCCCTTCATTTGTCAAATGAATACAATACATTATTTTTTAAAAATGTAGATAATTTTATTTGACTTAAAGCTAACAAAATGCATCTAACCATTGATTTATAAGGAAGATTGATTCCATAATAAAATTGAAATCACATCATCCGAATCCACATTTTACTTAGAAAATAAAGCCATTATAAATATAACTAATCCATATCTAAGGCTGTTATGCATTATTTCACAAAATAAATTAGAGAACATGATTATTAGTAAATATTCAGGCATTTAGGCAAGGGTGTAGTGGATCCAGAACTGCTCTTTTACAAGAAATAAATAACAAAACAAATGTGAAAACGTCCTTAAAATAGTGCGATTTTTGTCACCCAGGTTAGAGCATTCCAATACTGCTTTTAGAGTGTCCTGGCTCTGCTTATTTTGCAACTACACCACTGAATTTAAGCAGGGCTTTATACATAGGATAACTTGCAAAAGCATGATCAAAAAGAGATTATCTTTCTATTGAGGCTATGTTTTTTAGGTGCTATAATAAAGATTAGAATCGTATTTAAAAATACTATAGAAAAAACACGTAAATTTAAAAAATTAAACATGCCAAACATGATTATAACTGCACAAATTTGCTTGGCTTTCTGTTGTAAGTAATTGCATTCCACAACCTCCCTTATTACTTTTTTCTGTATATCATTTTCTTTTGTATTTGATTGGCTGCTTTGAAATACTGCCTGTTGAATTTATGTTCAGAAACGATATGTCTTTGCAAAATAAACTCTTTCTTCTTAAGTTTAATTCTTGTTAATCACTTTCTCCTTAATTTTGTAACTCCTTTCAAACTAGAAAAGTTTCTGCAGTCTCAATTTCATATTTAAATTTTTTTTCAGCAATTTCAAATGTATTTGAGCACCAGAAAAATAATCAGTACAAATGATGATTCAGAGGCCAAAAAATATGTGTTTTAATTTAATTCATAAATTTTATTAAACAATTCAAATCAATGCAGTTTTCTTAGTTACTTTTACTTATTTGAATCTGATACAAGCACGACTTCAAATTTTCCACATAACTGAACATTTCATGTGCAGACCCATTTGGGATATCAACCCTGAGTTTAATCTGTCAACCGGGAATTTACTTTCGTTCCACTCGTTTCCCATTGAAGTATTTCGTCATACCCAGTTAACAGGTTAAGACCCTTTATTTAAAGACCCTAGGTATTTTTGTGATATAATTACAAATATACTATTTTCTTAAAAGTGGAGTAGCACATTCAATCCTTGCACTAAATAGTTGATCTTCCAACAAATCGAGACGGAATTACTAATGTCATATTGTATCCTTGCTATGAGGTCTGTTTCATTTTTTTGAGTGGAATAATTTTGTTGGTCACTTTAACTGTTGAATCATTGTGAGGTAGGTCGCTTATTGCCAACATTCAGAAATATTTTTAAAAAATATTTTATTAAAAATTTTTCAGTTGGAGGAATTGTTCTGCCATTAAGTGCATTATTGTGCTGAGACTTTTGATGCTTTGTAATTTTGTATGATAGTGACTAAAACATTTTAAAAACCATTCTCGGATTTGTAATTTACACATTTTATTAACACAGAAAATTTCATTCATTTTTAAAATATCCTTAATTCTGTTATTGCATGCATTTTCTTTCCTTTCTATAGGGACCAATTCATATTCGTAGTAGAGAGCTGTTAGCAGTAAAAGCCCAGCTGTTACGTAAAAAGAAAGAGCAAAGAAGGGAGTTAGAAGCCAAAAATGCTTGTAATCTTAATTCTCCTCCACATTTATCATCTCCTGTGACTGTGTAACAAATATTTTTGCTGTTTATTGCTGTTGCGTCAATTTAAATTGTAACAATAAAAATTCGACATAATCTTTGTATAATATATATATTCACATTCTATAGGGTTTTTTTTAAAAAAATATTTAAAGTTTTTTTCCCCTTTTTTTACTATACAGTTGTGACAAATGAAACTGTGGCCTTTAAGTACTAGTTGTTTAAAAATACTATTTTTTAGTTATTGCTTCTTAAACACTTTTTCAGCTTTAAAAAACATACTTAAATATGTGCTGATTTATTTCTATAAATGCTTTATTGTCTAGTCTTATTATTTAACATGCAAGTGGAATAAACATGTATATTTGCTATTTAAAAGGTCTGTAACAAATTGTGGTTAAAATATCTGTATAGTTCTTGCTGTCCTACGTCCATTCAACCAGTTCGGTCGCCATAAGGAATCAGGCACGGGGACATGGGGCGGCATTCTGTATAGTTCTTGAAAGCAATTATTCATTATACTCAATCTCTTATTGTAAGAATTTATCAGGCATGCCTTTGGAATTATTCTATGTTTGGATAAATAAATAAAATTTATTTCCATTATTGTATTTAAGGACCTAAAAAGAAAGTTCACGAACCTCTGATTTTAATGATGAGTTTTCGTAATTGTTAGAACACACTACGAGAATGTTGTGCTAATAAAATACTGTGAAAAAATGATTTTATGTGCATTTTTAATCAATAATATATTTTAATTACAAATTAAGGGAAATTAAAAACTATGATAAAATTATTATTCACTTTTTATGCTTTTCGAACGTTAACAAGGATCTAAGCTACCCTAGGTCACTAAAGGGTGACTGTTCTGACTGAAAAGTACAAAAATGGCTATTATGCAGAATATTGAAAGAAAAAAAAATCAGGGAGTATTTTCTTCCTGTACGCATCTTTTTTTATTATTATTTCACCGAGTTATTTCTTAACTCAGTTCCATTGTGCATTGCAGATGGAATAAATAATTGTTAGATGATGTCTTGAGACATCTTTTGAAAATGGGGATTGTGAGAAAAGGAACAGAAGAATGTTCCCCCTTTTGAACTCGATGGAAGGAAAGGTTTACCATCCAATTTGACCTGCCATGCTATATGTGATGACTCAAGAATTGGAATTATCTGCAACAACTAAGTTTTTATATTTACTCCACAAGGAGAGTAAGATTTTAATGCTTTTGCAGTATGATGGCTATACTGCTTGTAAAAGATAAGGTTAGTTAACTGTTCATTTATCAATTTCTTGACTTTTACAAGCAGTAATGTTTTGTTTCAGATTAAAACTTCAATTCTGAAATTGTAGTTGAAGTTCTTTGAAATAGGGAAGTGCAAAAAGTAGGGAGTAGTAAGTTTTAAAGGTTTTGTTTCTCAAAATTCTTGTAAGATTTAGAATTCTGAAAGGCATTTTCCTTTTTTAAAATATTTGCAGACCATTTGAGCAGACTAGAACTTCCCTATTGATACATCTGTTCATTTTAAGCTATTCTAATCATTGTGATTTAATGAATATTGTTTTGCATGGAGTAATGTGAAACAAAGACCACACAAAGGATTTTAGTGTATCTTATTTTATAATTAATATATAAATGTTATAATTTAGGATTCTTCTTAAAAAAACTTATTCACTTACAATATTTTATTTTCAATTCATGAAGGCTATATTCAGATTATCTTCAGAAGTTTATGAATTTCACATTAGAAGAAAGGTCAAGAAATAACTTTCTGGAGTACTGAAAAATTTCCATAACTTCAAATAAAAAGAATACATTAAAATTTTACCCCTTTATTCAAATTAATGATGTTTGCAGAAATCATGTTCAAAGAAAGAGGTAAAAATTCAAGTTCTTCAGATAAAGGCAATGTTTCCTCTCGAGCATCTTGAATATGTAGAAGTCTTTTAATTTCAGCCTTTCTTGCCTTTGAACAGAAACAGAAGGTCAGAGACTCAATATATTTATTTAAAAAATACCAAATTTTAAAAAATAGTTAAAAATCAGTTAAGGGTTAATCTTAGAAATATTTGTTCTTAAAATTTTCCAAAACTTAGAAAAATTATATAAATTTAACAACATGCACAATTTATGCAAATTAAGTGTCATCCTAAAACTTCTATTCAGGTTGTTTCATACCTCAACAAATGCTAATGATTCATTATTGGACCTGCACAGGGGTGGCACCAGAGGGTGGACCGAGGTTGCTGTGCCCCCCTGTCGGGGAAATTTTTGTGTCCCGTCGGGGAAAATTTCTCTACGGGGTATTCAACCGTAGTTGATAAATAATAATCTGGCGAAAATTTGAGACCAATTTCATCACATTCATTTCACAAATTCATCACATACAGCAGGTCGTGCCCCCCTGTCGGGCAAACTCTAGTGCCATTCCTGGACCTGCAGTGTCCTGGTGGTAAGGTCTCAGCTTTAGGACAGCGTTCCAGGTTTGAAACCAGATCCCACCAGAGATCCACTGTATATATGGGCCTGTTGCATGGTAAATCTGACATCAAGGAGGAAATATCCTCCCATTGGTGTGACGAATAAGTTTGGAGAGAGAGAGTTGTCAGTTCATGTGTTGTCCTCATCATCTGACCATGGTACAAAATGATAGGGTCTGTCCCAAAATAGCCCACATTTTTCTTCAAAAGGAAATGATAATACACAGCTAAGCTAACAATTAATTTTTAAAAAAAAGTAATGTATTGTGATATCTAAGGGCATAATAAAACCATGAAAGGGGAACTGTATTTCCTCAATAGTGACTCGCACGATGTGCGAATGAAAACTTAAAGTGATATAAGGTTTTGAGCAATAAATGAATTATATTCTGTTTTAGTTCTTTACATAACATAAAATTATAAATATTATATAAGTTTATTAAATTATTCAGAATTTACGCAAATATAACCTCGAAAGAAAATAGCCATAACTCTTTATAAGTGAATTAAATTGGCTTTAGTTATTCCTCCTGTCTTACTTTTTAGCATTAAGCTATTCATTAGATAATTGTTATTACCATATACAATAAAACCTGTTTATAGCGATATAGTAGGGATCTAGAAAAAATATTGTTATAGGCAAGTTATCGTTGTAAACAGTTTAAGCATTTGCTTAGTCAATCTTGATGAATGTGTGTATGCTCTAATATACTAATTTAATTGCGCTTATTAATTCATCTTAAAAATACTCCATAATATGAAATTGTATTTTATAAACTTTAAATTATTTAAACTCTTAAAAAAAGGACTCAAAGAAATGTTAGTGAACATTTTTACTAATAATAAAAGCATGAATTAAAGGGAGCATAATTTTATTTCATAATAATGTCAGTGTTTTACATAATGTCTTCATGTGCCAATGTTTTATGCCTCGCCATCATAGACTCAAGCTTTAACACATCAGAAAGGAACAAGTGGTCAGTCTGAAGTGCTAACTGCGAATGAATAGGTTCGACGATGCTCAGCCAGAGAAAAAGCCAGCAAAGATCTATACACATCCTATCACTAGCCCCATTCCCAATCTCTGATGCAACAGACTCTGGTTATAAGCCTCCTCTCCCGATTACCCTGCTATCTCACATTCTAGACCATGGAATGTTGTTTTCAAAGAAGAAAAAAAAGCAGGATTGTACTGTACCAGCTTCCTTAAGAGTTAAAGTTATCGTTATAAACAGGTGCATTTAAAAATATTGTTATTGCTGTAGACAGGTTCTAAATACATTGAGTAAATAGGAATTCCGCCGGACCAAAGAAAATATTGTTATAGGCAGGTTCATCATTATAGACAGGTTTTACTGTATATTTGTTCATCAGATTTATATAACCGCACATTCATGATTTTGTCGAGAGCAGAAAATGCCAAATAAGTACTAAAAGTTAATTAACATGCATTTCAAAAATTAATATTGAAATTGAAAGAAGTCTTACTCACATTTTCCGAATCAGAGTTTCCAAATTTAAGTGGCAGAAGGTTGTTGCTATTTGCAATAACAAAAACAGTTTCACAATATAAATCCCTGAATGTCTTTTTCTTAGTATTATCCATTCTCTGAAAAAAAAGATGTCTGATTGCAGAATGTCCTTTATTAGTAAAAGAATAACTTTAATTATTTTATTTCGTGAATTCACTACAACACACTGATTGCATTGAAGCTTACAGTCAATCTAGTAGTTATCGAGTATAAAAAAATATTTCAAGAAAAGAAAATATCATTTAATTATGCATGTGAAGAGAATGAGTAAGATAATAATTAAATGCAAAGTTAATATTAAAAGCAAAAAAAAACAGCTACATACTATATCGTCCGTATTAAAATTTTTCATAATTGAAGTCCAAGATATCTGAAAAATTTTCATGAAAGTGAAGAAGTAGCAATAAAAATAAAAAAAAGTAATATTTAACAGAAAAAAGGTCTGGTTACCCTTAGGGCATCCAAAAGGTCAGGTTCATTCAGAACACGGGGCAGACTTGCAAGAACAGGAGATAAAATTCGCTCTAAATAAAGCATATAACATTAATATAATTGCAACAGCTATAAAACATAAAAGGATATTGATATAGCAAACGATCAAAAAGAGAAATAGAGCGAAATATTCAGAGAAAGTAATCGAGTGAACAGTATTTACAAGAAATATTTATAAAAAATTATGAAATGCTAATAAATTTATAATAATTTCTACTTATAAGTTATGTTTATACTTTCGACAGAGTAAAGCTGAATACTAATTCTAAGGAATGAATGAATGCAAGCACACACACAAACGAAACCCCAAAAATTAAATATTATTCTGACAATGTTCATCATATATTTTACCTAAAAGTACCATTTAAGTGGAAATAAAGTTTTCTAAAAATTTGTAAGATTATGAATTTCTTAACTGGTTTTATATAACATATTGAATTATGAACTAGCTTCAACATTTACGGAAGAAATACAAATTTTATCGCCAAATTCCAATCAAATTTTATGGTCGGATATCAAATTTCATGAAACTACGTATATTTGTTTTCAAAATATAAGCAAATTTGAAAACAAATTGAGTTGAGTCTCTAAGGTTAAATTGAAATTATGAGCTTTTATTCATATCTTGAAAAATAACATACTTCATGATGTAGATTTTTTTTTGTTATAGAAATATGAACTAGTCTTACTTGTAGTGAAAGTATTCTTTTGCTCTAAAAATAATTTTGAGTATGTAACATACACTGAAGAGCGAAAAAAAAAAAACTGGTACAGGCGTACATATGCAAATAATGGAGATATGCAACCAATCATCGTAACCCGATGTGGTCGGCAATGCCTATATAAGACAACAGATGTCTGACAAATGTATTAGATGGGTTCCTGCTGCTGCAACGGCGTGTTTTCAAGATTTAAGTGGCTTTGAACGTGGCGTTATAGTCGGCGAATGAGAGATGGGACGTAGCATCTCCGAAGTAGCGATGAAATTTGGATTTTCGCGTACGACCATTTCACGAGTGTACCTTAAATATCGGGTATCCGGTAAAACATCAAATTTCCGCTATCGGTGCGGCCGGAAGAAAGACCTTGAAAAAACTGGACCATTGACGTCAGACGCGAATTCTTAAACGAGACAGACGTACAATACTCTATAAGAGTAACCAGAGAGCTGCAACAACTTCTCATGGGGAGTCTCTTCGCTTGCCATCGAAAGGGGGGGGGGGCCGGTAAAAAGCAAAAAACAGAAGCTGGAGAGGAAGATAAACTTGAATACAGACCAGATCCCTGGGTACCTCGAGATTGTGATATTGTACTCACATGACCTAAAGAAAGTGAGCCTCAATGAGGTTTTCATTCTCCGAACATTCGCAGTGAAAACAAATAAGGAAACTAATTATATTTTGGCCAATGTTATATTTCCAACCATCTGAAGAGAAAATAAGAAAACCTTTATATTAAAATGAAACTTTTCGAAACAACGACTGCTTAAATTGTTACAAATGCATTTAAACTGAAGATCACTAAAAGGAATAACATGTATAAAAGGCAAGAGATTTCGTATTTAAAGAAGAGAAAAATAAAAACATTTAATGCTAATGAAAACAATTTAACATAACATGCTATTTTAGGCTGCATTAATTTAAACCATAATGGTAGCCAGCAAGGCAGTTAATTTATGAAATGAAGAAAAATGCATGTAGATAATTTGTATTGATTGGTGAATATAAGCAGCAAATACAATAAACAGTCAAAATCGACATGCAAAAAATAATCCAGTGAAATTTTAGAAATAATTTATGTTTCAAAACGATAAATTTATGCGCATACATTGGCTTTTTAAATAGCAGAAAACAAGTGTAATAGCCTTATATTGAATCCATTCAGGTACAAATTATTCCTATAGAAAGAAAAAAAAAGTTTTGAAAACAGGATCATAATTACCAGTACTGTCAAATGAACTTCGTTCCAAAAGGTCCTCTGCTGTGACTTTTCGAGATAAAGAAAGTATAGAGATACAACTCCATGGTCCAATCAAACATGATGGTAAGTAACTAAGAGTTTCACACAAAAAAAAAACCGAAAATCAATTTAAATAAGTCATATAATTATTTATAATACTTGAGAAGGTCTGCTGAATTTCATTAGACAATAATAAGCATCTTTTTAAAAAATAAAATTCATATATGCGGATTTCTTTCTTTTAAAAATCGCTGTTCATGTTTTTCAATTCGAAGAATTGGCAGCTAGCATTTTTAAGGAATTAACTTCAGAATCTTTCAATTTATTATTGCATTTTTCTTTCAAATATTTTGTTGCAAATATTAACTGCTATTTTTATAAAGTATATGTTACACGCCTTTTAGTTGTATAAAAATATTTGATTTATCATCAGGCAAATTTCTCGAATGATCGATAAATCATTTAATCTCAACAATTAAAACTGAAATTCTCCATCTGAGAGATTCGAGTCCAGCTATCGACAATTAACGTCTCTTTGAATCGTTGAACCTTAAAAACCCATAGAAACAAGATTTAAAAAAACAGCTTTGCTTCCCTCCTTTTCCGTAAAATTTATTATTCAGGCCTATCGTCAATAGCAGGGTTTTATTGCACTGAAGGACTGCCCCGAGAGCTGTGTCCAACAGTTAATGTTGAAACTGAAATTGTGACATTATATCTTGAAGAAATATACATTATTTGAAGTCTTTCAAGCAGAACACCGGAAAATTTTGTATTGTGGTAATCTTTTTCCAAGTGAACGATGTTTTCTTATTTATAACAATCCTAATGAGATCATTTCAAGTTCCTTTTTGCGTGACAATATAAGGAAAATTAATGTATGTCAAATTAATAAATGTGAAATAACCAGGTTTTAAAAACATTTGAAAACCAGGTATTTCCCAGCGATCTACGAGAAGCCGTAAGGAGAAACCTCTCACACGTTTAATAAAATAATGATTTTGTTTAACTTTTCTTAAAATGCTTTCTTCGTATATCATTAATTTTTGGAAACTTCAGATTTTCTTGCAAAGTAAACAAATTTTATTAACGTTCGGCATTGGTAAAGAAGCGAAAATGATTAATCATAATTAAATTCAATATTTGAAATTATTGAACGTATTCAATTTACGAATTCCTTAATTGGTCTAAATAAATATCACGTGATTTTTAATGTCATATATATATATATACAATGAAAAGTCAAAACATCTATCCTCGGATCCTGGGAGAAGCTTGGTGGTGTAAAGCGTACGTATCGACCGAGGTAATGTAAATGCAAGAGAATCCAAGCTGTCAATCAGAATGTCTTTTGCTATCATCATGGGTAAAGGCCGAGATTTAAGTGAGTTCGACAAAAGATATAGCCAAACGCTTTGGAACTAGCATTTCGGAAATGCGCAAGGTGATCGGCTGTTCTCGAGTATGGTAATCAAGTATCTATAGAAAGTGTATTATTGGAGATGAAACCAGCAGTTAGTGCCAAGGCATTGGCCTCAATATCTTTTCAAAGACAGTGGAGGCCGTGAGTTGTCACGCTTGGTAAAGCGCTGTCGTAAGGATTCGGAGTACACAATTCAGCGAATGCTGTTAGAGGTGGGACTCCAAACGTTCCACTGCTAACTCGACGTCATCGTCGTTTGTGCTTGCATTCAGCATCATCATTGGACCCTTGAACAGTTGAAGAGTGTTTCCTTGGCAAGTGAAACCCGACTTTCTTGCATCATATCGATGGCCAGATCAGAATTCGTCGCTGGCCTGGGAACAGCTACTGGACCAGTATACGGCTGGTAAAACTCGGGTTTGTGACGGCTGAATTATGCCGTGGAGCACGTTCACATTGTCATTCCAAGGGTTAGAGGTTCTTGTAGACAGCACCATAAAAGACATGGACTATCTGAATGTCATTGCGGACCTGTTACATCCGCTGATTGCGTCTGATGTCCTAAAAGGAGATAAGACTGTTCCAGCAAGGCCATGCCTCCTGCCGCAAAACTAAGATTGTATCCATATGGTTTTAGAGCATGACTCTCCATCTACTGCTCTGAATGCCAAATTCTCCGGATTTCAGTCCAATAGAGCATTTGTGAGACACATCCACAGAGAACACAATCTACCGCCACAGAATTTATGCGAACTGTCAAACCTGTATATGGACATTTTATACGCTTTGCCTCTGGACGTATACCATAAACTTGTGGAGTCCATGTCCGCGCAAACTGAAGCTAAAGGTCGATCACCAAGGTTTTAGATAAGTAGGCATAATAAACAGATAAAAACCCTAAAAATGAAAAAAAAGAACCGAATATGAAGAAACAAGGATAATAAACATGGAAGGAGTACCATGGAATATTGCTCTTCAGGAGGAGAAATATCCCATGATATTAAAAATTTGGCGTTTTTTCTGCTTACACGACTAACGATTCAACGTTTAACTTAAGCCATTTACTCTCCAAAACCACCACCAGAATCACATCAAAACAATCCTCAATCAAAGCTAAGAGGAATAAACACAGAAAAACAGATATACAATAATATACATGGTGTCCCACAAAGGACACCCTAATTTAAAATTAAGTAACTCGGCAACCGAGATCGATAGAAGAAAGAAACCAATAGTATTTTTATTTTGAAAACCGTATAAATCTGACACAGTTTCAGAGTTAGTAACAAATGTTGCCGTCAGATGGCGCTGTACGCTGTAGTCGTAGTATGGAGTCAGAGTAAAAGACTATAAACCATTCTTTGCAAGGAATCACATCACAATCGATTCAAAATGTGCACCTTCAGCAGCACAAAAATGACGCATATCAAGAATGAAATTTCCAGTTACCTTCTGTAGTGTAACAATAAAAATGGAGGCATATGCCTCACAGATTAACTCTTTAAGCTCGTCAAGTGTTGCAGGATTGTTCCAGAAAAAGTGTCCTTCAATGTGCCCCAATAGAAAGTCGCAGGTGGTGAGATGGGGTGAGTATGGAGGCCAATCCACGCCTATTACAGCAAATATGGAATAGTTCAAACCAATGACACTGGTTGAGCATGAAGATTTAATCTGAGAAGCATATACCTCCATTTCCGATGACGCAATATAAAGGTTGACTGAAAATTTCATTCTTGATACGCGCCATCTCTACATAGCGGAAGGCGCACATTTTGAATCGATTGCGATGTGATTGCAACGATTGCTTGCAAAGAATAATTTATAGCCTTTTCTTAGACACCGTACTACGACTACAGCGCCATCTGTCGGCAATATCTGTAACTAATTCTGAAACTTCTGTACATGATTTTCACGACTTTCAAAATAAACATACCACTGGTTTCATTCTCCTATCGATCTCCGTCGCCGAGTTATTTAATTTTATAATGAGAGAGTCCTTTGTGGGACACCCTGTATATACAAAAGAATATACACATTATAGCAGACATACTTCAAAAAACCGAAGGGGAAAAAGTGGCTAATTTCCGACATCTGATAGGAAGAGCGGCGAATTTGAAAGCTGATATGTCTGGGTTTGAATATGACGAAAACAGGGGAGACAAATTAAATCGTTGATTGCAGAAACCACAAGAGATTTTTTTTTTCAAAATTGCATTTTTTACATTCTAAAGGGGTATTTACGTAATGCGCGAAGAAATGACACGAGTCGAGTGAAGACACATTATAGGTATATAAAATCTACTAAGTAAAAATAGATTTTTAATCATTGATTTAAAAAATTAATAAGTTTTTTTAAAAGTTCCCAGCATTTTCATAACATTAACTCATATGGTTTTTGCAATCAACTATTAATTAGTAGAGAAAATTATAGTTCAGATTAGATGTAGTTCTGTAAGAAATTCTGTGAAATTGCAATTTTATGAGCTAATCTTCAAAAATATTTGCTTGGAATGAACGTTTTTGTTACAGCAAATGGAATTTATTCGATACCCAGTGGCAGAATACTTTTCAATAGTCTGCAACGGAGGTTGAGTCTCTTAAAAATAGTCTGCAAAATAGTGTGGGACTATAAATATTTTGCTTTCTTTTTCTGTTATTTATATCAACTTGCAACTATTAAAATACGATAAATGTAAATTAAAAACCATATAACATCTATATTATTTGTATAATATAATTGTATAAATTAATAAACAAAAGCATATGAAGATTAATCTTTTCTTTGGGAAGGTAATTAACAATAATGAAGTATCAAGTTGTTTCAAAAGTAATATTAAGCATACTATACAAATACCTATGCAGAAAATTATATTTGAGTACTTTTCTGTTTTAAACACAGCACTTGGTGTCTTTCTGTTTTGGTGATTTTTTCAAAACAATACATCACTAGCTCATATAAATGAAATATTCTTCAATATGTTAGATGCTATTTAAAAATTTATGCCTCCTGTTTATTGTAAAAAAAAAAATTAAGTATGTCCAAAAATGTCTTTCTTGTATGTTTTTAATTTAAAATGCAATAAATAATTGCTTTTTTTACGAAACAAAAACTTTGAAACTTATTCGCACATTTATCCTGATTTGCATTTTAATGGTTTGTATGCAAACTGATAAATTGTTCTACAACTATGCATATATAAAATTTCATAGTATCATTGTTTATTATTTAAAACAAGGAAGAACACAGCTGTCATCCTCTAAAATTCTTGATTCAACTTTTGATTTTATGGAATTTTGCATTTGCGCATATGTAGATACATTTTGAAAGTCTGTATAATAATGAATTCCATATTTCTTAACTAATACTTAGAACGTTTAAAATTGGGGCAATTTTGGCTTGAACTCTGTTCCTCATCTTTATCAATTTCAGAATTTGTTCTTTTTTTCGCTCCCGTTTTTAAAAAATGATTGAATTGCAGCCGTAGAGATCGATCGAAACTTCAGAGGTTTATTTTCAGCTGGCGTAAATAATGCGAATCGTAATAATGTAGCATCGCAATCAAAACAACGAGTTTTATCTATATACGCAGCCATCTCAAAGTAAAAACCACGTGTTAATTTCAGAAAACTCAGTGCCAGAAACGTATCGAAATAAAACGCGTAGAAAACATCGGCCGTGATTAATACCGATATGAGGCAGCGTAATTCAAGGTCAAATTGCAGTCACTAGGGGAGCCCATTCAGCTTAGGGAAGAAAAGAGGGAGGGAGGGGGGCGAGAGGATTGCGTATTTTAGCAATGTGCGTTATATAATAATTGTTAAGTTCTTTTGAAAGTGTGTTTAATAAATTTGATATTTTTCATGATGAGATTTATTTTATGAGCACATGACAAACTTTATTACAAAATAGTCTGCAGACACTGACGCAGCGTCGCGGTGATTCTGCCACTGGGATTCGATATAGAGTTTTCTATGGAATTGATATTTTGTTTTTATCTGAGACAGATATCGCTAGAAAAGGAAAACTCTGTTTAACCCCTTCCAATAAAATGACGAGTATAACTCGTGATTGGTTTTCACGCTCACCATTCCATGATTAAATCTTACCGGAAAGGGTTAATAGGAATGTAATACTGGTAACAATTTGCCAATTCAGCGTTTTGAAGAGGTTTGCAGTGTTGGAAGACCTAGCTGATAGTAGTGAGGTGGTAAAAAGAAAGAATAGGAATTTGAAAAGTATTTATTTTAACAGTGGACAGTACGGTAGAAAAACCTCTATCATATATTAACTAAAACTACATTTCAAGAATTAAAAATGGGTCTATAAATCTATTTTTATTTAATATCTTCACTGCACAAATGAGTTGCCGCAAAACGCACTCATGTAATTACCGTCTTGTTATTTTTATTCTGTTGTTTAAATATTATATAAATAACCCTTTTCTTTCTCACTTTGAATTTGTTGTTTCAAGTTTTATTCTCTTTCTCTATATTATATAGAATACTCACACATATATAGCATTTATTTTATAAATAACTCAAAAAATAATAAAATTTAAAAACTGCTCACCTCATTTGCTGGTTGGAAGGTCTATCGGGATCACAAATCGAAATAACTATTCGAGGAAGCTTTTGCTTGTCTTTAATTTTTTTGAAGAAGCCTGCAATACCTGAAATAATTTATGGGATGACCTTTTATTTTGCAAAAACTAAAGAAAAAATTAAATATATAAATAAAGTGGGTTCCATGGAGACCGCTTAAAAACTGTCTCAAAGGACGTTTTTTAATGCGAAAGAATAATGAATATTATATTTCAT
This sequence comes from Araneus ventricosus, assembly GCA_013235015.1. Taxonomy (NCBI): domain Eukaryota; kingdom Metazoa; phylum Arthropoda; class Arachnida; order Araneae; family Araneidae; genus Araneus; species Araneus ventricosus. The sequence continues at coordinate 109,142 of BGPR01002775.1, read as the reverse complement.
CAGATATATTTAAGAATGAATTGTCACAAACGTGTATTTATTTATGTGAGGGGATGATAGGAACAATGTAAAATAAATAGCATCGGTACATAATATTTAAATTATATTAAAATATTATTACAAAATGCTACAATGAAAGCTCTTTCTTCCATTAACTTCTATCCGCCAAAAACTGATTATGATGCTCAAACATCAAATAAACTAACCAGATCAGGGCATCTTAAACCTTTTCCTCATGTGACCCAATTTGAAACTCAAAAATATTCTGCGATCCCATCTATCTTTGCCAGCATTTTTCATTACCCAATTATACACATAAGCAGATGAACAAAACAAAACATTATTTAGTGATGAACAAGAAGAAATTTCATTAAATGCATTTATTTTATATAACTTATTATTAAATAATAAGTTGCCTTACCTTGCGAATTGGCACGTAGAAAGTAAGCTGTAAATGGCTCTGTATCTTGGACTTTCAATATGTTAGTTCTAAAAAGAGAAAATAGTTAACTAATGGAAAATGAAAAGGACAGACAGTTAATTTGTGTTCCTGTTCAGACCGAAAGTGAATTAACATAAAAGTAATAACAGCAACAACATGAAAACTGAATACATAAAGATAAAGCAAAATCCAATTTTGCAAGTAGGATTTTTTTTCAATAATTTTTTCAGAGCATCAACAACGATCAGCTTGTATCTTTTAAAAGGGAACCAGCATAACAGCTGAGCAAATATTTTAATGAGAAATAACTTAAAATCTGCAATACTATATCATACTTAAGTAACAATAATATCTATTTTATCTCAAAACATATCTGAAAGACAGAGATAATGTACTTTTTCTCAGTTCACCAATTAATTTCTTCCTTCCTTAATAATTAAATACATACAAAATAAATGAAGAATACGTACTTGCTTTTGACAGGTTCTCCTGAATCATTTAACAGTTTCATGAATGCCCAACCAGAACACATCTCACCAGAGGTCTACAGAAATGATAAGTAATAAAGTTATTATTAAATAGATACAAATTATCTTAAATTATTTAAAATTGGATTAGTTTATCCACATTATTGTTAGCACTGGGTTGGCTAAAAAGTAACTGAGCTTTTTTCTGACTAATGAAAGACGATATTTCAGAGGAAAAGGAAACTTAATTAAATATTATACTATCCATTTTATTCGATCAACTTTTGTCACCTTTCAGGCAGCTTCATGTTTCCGAGCCGATAAATGTTCTTATTCTTATTGGTAAAAAAAATCGAAGGACAATTGATGTTCTCATCAGTAATGAAGTTTTTACTATTCAAGACATTTTGCAGAAAATGAAACAAATGGTTTGGTAAATAGGGTGGGCCGAAAAACACCGTTTTTGAATTTCAATGCGGCCTAGTGAGGAAAAGTTGCCACAGAGTACCAGAGGTTCATTACTTTTTTGGTCAAAGCTTTGAAGTCTCGCAAGCGGCTTGAAATTTTGACTTCAAGAGTGTAGGCGGCAAGCGATACACAAAATCAAAAAACCTCCAATAAACGAGTTTAACAGACAAAAACGCAGCAGATATATGGTACGTGTGTTAACAGACAGCGCGTTCATCTAAAAGGAAAGCTTCAAGAGCCTTTGAGGCTGCTTTTCAGAACTGACCCAGATCAGATTTGTCTCCAAAATGTGCAGTTCTTCGATTATATTGGCTTTCTAAATCAAATCAATATAACCCATAATTCACTACGAGGAAGTGAACCCGTAAAAACTGTTAGTAAAAATTGGGAAACACGAAAATATAATTTCAGAATACAGTTTTTTAAATATGAAGGTAATAAATTGAATCAGATATGAAAAAAATGTGCGCTGCAATATTAATAAGAATCATTCAATAGCAATGTTTGCAATCAGGCCCACGAAGAGGGGCAGGAAGGGCAAAATCCCCAGGGTCTGGGATAAGGAAAAATATTTTTTCTTGTTTTCAAGCGAGTTTCTTTTTATTTTTATTCATGAGAAATGGTCCTGGTATGAGTTGAAAACTATATTTTTACATTTATTTTCTCTGAATATAAAATTCATACATTCTCATTATATTAATCGAAATTACAGAAGAAAAATAGAAGTCAGATTTTCTTAAAATTACATGACGTGATTGTTATAGTCATATCACATTATAGTCATAATTCGCAAGAAGGTCGGGGGAAAGCCAGAAGTCGCAATATAACAGCAGGAATGGTACCTTACCTATTAACCCTTTGCACTCTTATGTTGAGTCAAGACTCGACATTCTCAATGATGCATCTTTTACACATTCTTATTGGATAGCGTTTATTATAAAAATCATAATAGCAAAAACATAAGATTAATTTTTAGGAATTGAAACAAATGAATAACAACATTTTTGCAGCTTCCTAAAGCTCTAAATAAATCCTTACACTCACAAGTCTATAATTATGCTTTCATTATCTTTCGGAGTTCAAAGGGTTAATTGGTCAGTCAAAAGTCAAGCGCCACTGTCGCTTGGTCGTTGCTTATTTAGTCTTGTTTATTTACCATTCGTAGGTATTTGTTTTTATGAGTGTGTGGGGGGGCGTCTCAGGGCAATACTTTGTCTGGAGCACGGTCCTGCTTGTAATAACTGCGTTCCATCAAAAGATTTTAAGAAACTAGTAAAATAATGGCCAGTTGCACATGTATAGAACAAATAATTTAACCAACATTAAATGAAAGCAAATTCCGAATTCCAAAATTTCTTTTCGTGGCAACTAAATAGTGCGCAAGCCAATATTCAGAGCAAACAACAAATGCTTTATTGTATTGAAGTTTGGCAAACAAGTTACAATACATTTAATTTTCCAACAAAATAAAAAGCAGATCTGGCTAAGTTCAGTACACTAGCACTCATTATAATAATTTTAATAACAAATGCTAGTCAATTGTCAAAAAATGTTTTTCTTATTAGCATGATAATATCAAAGATCATTTTTCTGTCAAATCTAAAAACTAAACAGGTTTTTATATTTAGAATTTTAAAAAATCATGAAGACATTTAAAGCAATGGGAATGCGCAGATTTTAGATTTAAAAATGAAGATATTTTTTGACAGTTAAATGTATGTTTTATTTATCTACATAAACTGTTGTATACGATATAATTCTTAATTTATTAGAATTTTTTGGAATTTGTTTCGGCTTATTTCTTTATGTAAATAATAATAAAGATATTCAAGTTGAGACGCTTCATCAATGACACTTTGCTCAAAAACACCTAGTATGAAATTATCTTTATAAATCCATCTCTATGAATGCCCGTAAATTTGTACAGCAGCTTTGTTCTATGACAGCAACGTTATCAGTAATCTACCATTACTGCTTTCATCTGCAGCATTATTAAACTTCTACAGCTTCTTCATCAAGTAAGCAGTATTAAGTATTCAGATATCTATTGATTTTATTAACTTACTCCCTTCAGATGTTCATAGCTGATGCACAGTTCAAATAAAATTCCTGAAAAGTAAAATTAAATTGAGTTAACATATGTGAAATGCATTAAAAAAACATGCAGTCAGTGCTTTCTCAATTAAATCCTCCCAAAATAGCCGTCGTGTTGCTTTAAAACGGGACGTTGATATAACGAAATGAAATTAACCAAAACCAAACCAAACTTCTCAATTAAATACACCTACTAAACTCTCTTAGAAAAAAAATTAGAGCGGTTTTAATAGAATTCATAAGACACAAAAAAACCTAAATTTTATAAATTTAGATATTAAGTATCCTATCTAAAAAAAACATTACAGAACACTCAAATTGCAATTCTTTTATTTCAACATAATGTCAATTTATATTATAAGTAAGCTTGCAACTAAAAGTATTATGTATTCCTTGATTATACAACTAGCGTAAAGCATTGTTAGTGTACGTATGACATGTTTATTGAAAATAGGAGCATTACTCCATTTCCAACATATCACAAATTAAGAAAGTAACAAAGTTTTTTTCCTTCTCGTTTATACCACTGATATTTTTCAAATAAAATTACTCTGCTCAGAATTTAAGCTGTTTAGCAGAAAGCATGATTTGGAAATTGAGTAAAAGAAACATTTTCACAAATAAATATATTAGATAACTTATTCCATCTTACGAAGTGGCTTAATATTTTGAAGCATCACGAGCGTTATTTTGGGACGGATCTCGTAATTTTGAACCGTGGTAACAACTGAGCCGACACCCTTCTACAAACTTTCAGTCTATACTATTGGGAGAAAGTTTTACCTTTGATGTCAGATTTAGCGTGCACTAAGTCCACATACTGATCTGGTGGATTCGGGCTTCGAATCTGGAATCCACTGGTCCCAAAACCGAGACTTTAACATTAGGTCACTGTGGCCTTTCGTGAAGTGGATAAAACTTTTTTGTAAATCTAATGCATACATTTTGTGGCAAAATTTAACTAGTTGGTTAGTGAGGCCAGGGGCGAATACAGGATTTGGGTCTGGGGGAGACTGAGGTGATAAAAATTTTGTATCATCGTGACGAATGTCAAGCCTCATGGCTTACGTAAACCAAAATACTTTAATTTTACAGACTTTACTCACCTGAGAATAAGAATCATAAAGAATACCACAATGCTTTCGATAATCTTATAAAAACCACGATGAAATAACTAGCCAAAAAATGTTTTCGACAGCGTCAACGTACAAGTACGAATGGAATGACTACAAAAGTGGGAAAATTTTCTAGCCTGTCGAGCCAGGAAGAAATGTTGTTACAATTTTGTAAATTTTATTTTTTGAAAAAAGGAGATTAAGAATAAACTGTTCTAGCGTTTTTAAATAAAATCAAAAATTCTGGTTTATCTCTGGGAGAGGCTGCAGCCCTGGATTCGCCACTGAGTGAGGCAAAAGCCTGTTTTGCTTCTGCCGCACCAAATACATGCGTTAACCCCTTTTCATTTTCAAAAGTAATTAGATGCATGATTATTCACTGGTTACAAGGGCTCATTTTATTGCTTCGAAACAGAAAAGATATAATTGTATAAGTTCATTTTTCCTGAAAAATTACTCCGCGGCTTCTTACAACTCTGTACGTATTTTTTTAACCATCGAAATCAAGAAACGTCGAAATGATGCACAGTCTAGAGTGGCGACTGAGAGTCGTCTGTCCAGAGCAAAGGGTTAAAATCAGAAGGAATAGACACACACAAAAAAGCAAGAAAGCGTGTCTATATAAAAGGAATCAAAAACAAAAGAAAATTAAAACGTGCAGTTTTGAGACTACAGAAAAATATTTTAAACTTAAGTCAAAATCAAACCATTAACTATTGTGATCTTTTGTTTAAGTCAGTAAATAAGGATTGCAAAATGTTTGTGGTTAGGAAAATTACTCTTTTTTCCCCCAGATTATTTCTCATTGGTTTTCAACGCGAGGAGGAAGAAATTTACCTAATTGTCGAAGTTGAGGAAAAACAAACTAACGGAGTTTCATGTACAACAGTTATTTGATGTCTTAATACACATTTTTTTCAATCTACTTTCATCTACAAAGGCTAAATAAAATACACAAATGTACGAAAACAGATTCTTGAACATTTCTACATAAAAATTGGAAACTCGAACAGTGGTGTAGTAAAGGTAACTGGCGTAGTGCGTAGCTAAGGGGGGGGGGGCGGAGGGAGCGGTCCGCCCTGGGCGCCACTATGAAAAGGGCGGCAAAATCAGACATGTTGGAAAACAATTTGATATCTAAGAAGAGCAGAGGTACTATCTAAAACATTGTATACATAAAAAGAAAAAAAACTCATGTAATTAATTCGTATTTTTCGCTTTTTCTCGTAAATTTCTGATATGTGAGCGAAAGACTGGTGGTGGACACGCGGTTTCGCACAACCTACGCGCAGAGCTAATAAGATGTTTTTACCTCTGGAATTTATTTTTTGTAGTTTCATGTTTATATACCCTAAGTAACTTGTAAGGGAGGGCGGCATTTTACAAGTTTGCCCGGGCGGCAAAAGTTGCAGCTACGCCACTGAACTGGCGTCAGGGGTACGGCATTATTTTCTCAACCCTTCAAGAAATTCCACTTTAAAAAGTGACATAAACGCACTATTGCTTTGTTCCCACGGCGCTCCTTGAGACTGGCGCCCGGGGCATTTATACCACCCTTACCTCCTGGTTGCTTCGCCCGTGAACTCTAATGATTGATGACATTGCAAACCATTGGCGATAATAACTTGATAATTTATTTAAAATAAATATTATAATTTTAACTTATTTATAATATTTATATATAAACTGATTATTACTTCGATTTTAAATTTATAACTGATTTATTAACTGATTATAATAACATTTTATAAATGATTGCTACTTTGATTTAATATTGTCCGGCATTTCAAGCAACAGAGAACTGATTGCATGAACAACATTTCTTAGCATAGCGTGATTTAATTTGAATGGAATGCAATTATTTCTGCTAGGTGAAACTGAATGATTTGAAAGAAGCACATTTCTATAATTCCATAGCTCAAGTGAGACGTTTAGGCCGCATTCCAAAATTTCACCATGTGGAAATAACCAAGAATATTCTTAGATGCCCCAACTGGAAAGAAATTCCTCTCTCACCTATTTATTTGGTTTAAGGAATCAATATGAGATTTAAGTCAAGCATAAGCTATTCTGTATATAATCTTTTTTAAAAATTTTATTTCTGCTTTATTTAGGTATATTATATCGCTTTTAGAACAAAAACTCTCAAAGCAAAGAAAATTTTTAGTTAAGTCTTTTGAAGAACAGTTATAGGCTTTTGCATAAAAAAATCAGAGCAGTCATACGGAGATTTATAACGTTGCTTAACCTACTTAACACCACATACCTCAATTTTTCAAAAAGGAAGAAAAAACTGAATTTTCCGCAACCAATCTCTACTACTAATAAAGGAGAATGTGTGGGTGTGTGAGTTGACGCTCTTTAGGGCAGACCGTTGCACCTAGAGCTACGAAAATTAGCACAAACATAATTAGGTGGGTGATCTGCACCTCGGAGCCGTGTTTCGAAATTTTAATTGATTAAAAATTAAGCGAAATTTTGGTGTTTCTCCTTGATGTTCCGAAAATATTATAGCACAAAAATGATTTTCACACCATTTAAAAATTCGAAAAATTATCTTTTCAGCGATATCAATTAAATTGCCGTACAATTCTTTTCCCTAACTTTAATAAATTTTCTAAAAATATTTCAGACATAATTTACAACAATACTTTTCATTGTTACAACAAAATTCAACCCTTTTTAATTTTTTAAAGAAATATTGATTTGTGTGTTTCACTGCCATTGTTGAAAGCTAACGTAATATCCTAATGGATTTCACTTTCTTTTTTTTTTATCTCATCAATTTATCTGTGAAATCTGTAATCAAAGTACTCTAGAATAGTAAGTTGATTTGAAAATGTTTCCAGTAAGCTGAATGTTTATGATTGCGTTGCTTTAATTCTTTTTATCAGCATGTTTTAATCCAACTAATATGCCGCTGGACGTATAATGTACCGCGCCATTTTAATGTTGAAATCAAATGCATATTTTGCATTTGATTTTAACATTTTCACTTAATTACTTTTATTAATTTTCAAATCCATGTATATGCTAGTCGTACAGCGTTTTTATTCGTTAAAAAAACCTAACGATTGTAGTTCGACGATTTTTCCACTTTCTCAGAGTAAAATTATCCTTTATTCTCTTATCCTGGCTGATGATAATACGTAGATCTAAAAAAAATGTGGACATATTTTCAATAGTAAGTGAATTCAATCTTCAATCGCAACAAAAATAACGAACAGAACATGTGCAAGGCTACTGAAAGAACACGGGTAAAATGTCTATCACAATTTGAAGTTTAAGCTTAGCTTGAAGTTTAGTCTTTGTTAAGGGAACCATGAATATCAAATTATGCATATGAGGTTTAATTGAAATTACATTCACAGCGAACAAGCTAGTCGCCGAAGGCGGCTAGTAAAGAATATTTCTGAAATTTTTTTTTACATCTGGTAGGAACATGCGGTCTCATATTCATACCAAAAAATGGGTAAATGGCGCCCAGACGATAATACTTTTTTGCCCTCATTTTTGTCGTCTTAAAATCAAAAATATTTCGTGTTCGCAGCGCCCCACAAACTGGCTTCTGGGGCATTGATGCCCTCCTGCTATTACACTGTCGTTAAGCCATTGCACTTGTATAAAACGTTATTAAATTGTCAACAAAGAAACATTTAATAACATAGTTTGAAACAGCAACTTTCAATCCATTGTTGTGAAGAAATGAAATTTAAAAAAATTAATGAATATAAAATGAAATTAAATATTTAAATGATAAGTACCTAAAGTGGGAACACATTCATTACATTTAATAAATATTTCTCCTTCTTCAACACATGAGTCCTTAGGTGTTATCTGAAAGAAAAGTTTGGCTGTTCATCTTCATTCTGCTTCAGTAAGGGACAAAAACAGACGAATCATTTTTATAATATTTAGCTCCTAAATAGTTTAAAATAAAACATTATTAGCATTCTACCTTTGAATTAAACATCCATAATTTGGGAGCACTTTTACTCCATTTCGCCATCACAGTGTGAATATTGCTGAGGACCTGTTGAACATGATAATTTAAAATTCATTCATAATAAAACAAAGAGCAAAATGTTCAACAAACAATTACAATCAAATGTAAAAGCACATATAAAAAAAATTCCGAATTATACATTGATGAGAATCTGCGATAATGTTACAGTGCAAAGGCATACCTATATACATGAAAAATGAGAAACAACTCTAAGCATCTCCATGATAAGTGTTTTTCTTGATGGGACAAAAATTGAGACACACACAGCAGTACATGGAATTTGTACAGAATTTTTATTTTAATTTTCCCGTTTTTTTATTAGTTTCATAACAATGGTACACTTAGCAAATCATATGTATAATATATAATTCAGGATAATATTCAGTAGGATTTAACTGATCTCAAAAATACTGGAAGGATTTTTAACTCTTCCACAGGATTGCAGTCTAAAAGTATGCATTGAAATTTATCAACTTAAGGACTGCCCTGGAGATAGTCATAAGAATATAAATAATAGAAGTTATATACAGTAAGCCCTTGTCAAGAATGCGATTTCGCACATACTTATTATCTCTATTGTTTCCATTTAAATTATTCAACGCTAGAATTTCATTCATACGCGGTATGTTGCAGAGCATTGTTCGTGTTGCCATACTGAAAAAAAGCTAAAGAAATCATAAAAATTTCAAAAGCAATTGGCGGCAAAGGATTTTCATATATGGACGAAGATTATGGTCAAAGATTAATCAAGAATGACAATGGAAGTATTGGATGATCTTGTAACACGACAGTGAAAGCAGCGACAGTTAACTCACAAGACGTTAAACGAATTGTTAAAAAATGCATAGGACCTGTCTGATTTTGCAATGGAGATTGGCTAAAATGAAGAAAGAGAGGCAATGAAAAACTCTACACTTCCTTACAGCGAAACTTACTTATCGATTCGGGGAGCACCACAAATATGGGGATGAGAAGTTTCCAGAAACAGTAAGCAGTTCCCCTGTAGGGTACAATAATGGTGTTGTTGCTTGGTTAACAAACTCAGCGACGATGACGAGACATATCGCTCCAGGGAGGGACTAGTGCATCGCCCGCACCGTAAAGGAGGTTATTTTGCGCAGATCATTCTACCCTTATTATTCTCTATAGCGTTTGGTCATTCAGTGCTCTGAATGGCGAGGCTGGCCGCGGTTTCTCTTTTTGGTTACTGCGAAACTTTTAAAGAGTTTTGTCACTCATTGTCCAAGGCAAAAATTACCAGCTTTTTTTAAAAAAATAATTGCACCACGTATCTACTTATTAAGCAGTAATGAATATCCTTTCAATTAGCATCTATGTCATTTTCCCCGTTTAATTACAACAATATTTAGGATTGTTTAAACTATATACATTTTAAATTTGAACAACACCTAACACATTTTTTCCATAGAAAGTTAACATTCAGAAAGTGATTTTGCTTTGCGCGCATTTTAATAACGACGTAAATTCCGCGTGCGGCAAAGGTTTACTATAAATCTTATGGTAAACAAAAAATGAAAAGATCTGCGATCAATTCAAATTAGGCGACAAAATTTTATAGCTTTTACTGTAGGATAACAACAAAACACAATAGAAAATTGATTCATAAATCAAAGACTACGCATAAAAAGATAAATAATCAGGAGATGAATTAGAAAATTAGCTTTCAATGCATTTTTATAAACTACATAAAAAAAGCTCGGGGAAAAAAAACATTGCAGGAGCTAAAAGAAAATTAATCATAATATAAAAGTTTTGAAATATAAAATATTATGCAACTTTAGTTATTTTTAACAATCACTATATTTAGATACAATACAAAAATAAAACCCTAAGCAAATCTTTAAATCAATAAAAATAAGAGATATGTTTATGAACATAAATTTTGTTTACCTTGTTACCATCATGAAAGCACATCCTTATATGGCGGCTCTTCACAATGAAATCTGTCCATAAAATATGTATTAAGATAATTACTAATATAAAAAATAGAAATCCAGCATAGAAAGTTTTGAAAAAGGAAGCACAAAATCTTACAAAAACAGATATTAATTTGCAAAACAGGAAACTAAGATGTACATATATTTTGAGTTAACTTTATAATTTTAAATTACAATATTTGAAAGAAAAGCAAATGGAATCTAAAATATATTCTGTAATTTGATCAAATAAAATATTTCCGTTCTGCTAAAATTTCCGTGCAAATAATCATTAACAAATTCTTCTCGCAAAATGCATTCCCAACAAAGTGCATGCCACGTGTTAATAAAAGGGTTTGACAAATTAATAGACAGAAAGGAAACATTACAGCTAGGCTGTAATGAGAGCATGAGATATAGGTTGTGTCTTTAACTCATTCTACTTGGAAATTTATTTTAGTTTATAATGGTTTCAGAAAAAGAATTATATAAACCGTCGCAATTCTTAGCTTCAAAATACGTGCTAATATTAATGAAGAAATGTTTTCCTTATATGAAGTGTAGCGAACTTCTTAAAAAGGTCGTTTCCCTGAATATGTGAAAGCGTTATCTCTAATACTAATAAAGATGAATGTCTGTCTGTCTGTCTGTTGGTGGTGTACAGAACAGACCGTAGAACATAGAGCTACCAAATTTGACACAGATATACTTTGGATGCTGAAGATGTGCACCTCGGAGCCGTTTTTTTTAACTTTTAATTCAAATTTAAATTATTTAAAAATTAAACCAAATTTCGTCGTGTTTTGCCAATAACTTCTGAATGAATTGATTGACAAAGAAATTTTTCATGTCATTTTAAGAAGCAAAAAATTATTTTTCCAATGATACCAGTTTTATTATTGTAGAAAATTTTATCTATTTTTTATAAATTTTTAAACTCATCGGAACTTTAAGGTCGCTGGTTGCGAGAGTAGAAATTGACGTATTGGAGGCGGGGCGTAGCAGCTGTAATGGCCGGGAGTATCTTCAAAACAAAATTATTGATGTAATCGCTTCGGTAATTCATATACTAAAAATGGAACGATACAAAGAAGATTAGCATTGCCCCTTTCCAAGGATGACATGCAAAATGGTGAAGCGTTCCACATTTTTAACACATTGATCTGAGAAATGCGTTTAAGCTCCTAGCCTTAAAGAGTTTACTCTAAATCTAAAATTAGCCAAAAAAATTCTTTGAAAATCTCCCCAAGATTAAAAATTACTTCTTGTGAATTGTAAGTGCTCCAGATAAATTTTATATAAATAATTCCCCTGTTTCCAGCATTCTTTGCCCCGCCCCCTTTTGTTTGCCTATATTCCATCACAACTGCTTAAAACATTCCTTCCCACGGATTTGGTAGCGTAACGGTAGCGTATCTTTCTTCCATCATTTCTCCGCGAGTTCGAGCCGCGCTTGAGTTTTGCCTTCGTTCAGTGTAAACAAATACTTCGTCATCTTTTCCCCCTCTTTTTTGCATACCTAAAAGGAAATATTAGATTTTAATTCTTCCAATTATTACTAATACTCTCATTTAGCTTTTTTTTATTTTATTTGTTGCTATTTTCTCAGTAATGTTTAAACATTTTGTTTTTAAGTTTTAAAATTCTCTCCTCACCTACATTTTTCTCAAATTTTACAAAATTTTTTCCACAACGTTATTATCGGCGATTAATTAAACCTAATAGATAGCTTTAGAATAGTTTGTTGTTTTGTTATGCACAGAATAATTATTCAAGATTTGGGTTTTTTTTCCATGCCTTTCAATTCAATAATTATTTTTTATTTATAAATGGATGTTTTCAGTGACTAAATTTAAATGGTTATCATGAATTTAGTTTTGCGTTTCACAAAATGTAGTGAATTCTCTTTTTTCCACAGAAAAAAACTTTATTTAGCTATTTTGAGTTTTAATTTGTTTTAATATGTAAATTATTTTTAGCTGAGAAATTTAATTATTGTACTTCAAATTTTTCATTACTTATTATCCTTTCCATTTTTTAAAGAATCTTTTCACTTATCATTTTTTAACACTTAAATATAAGGGATTAACTCAAAGTTCATTATATGCAAAAACATCCTGTACATTTTCGTTCTGTGTATAAAGAATTAAAATTCAGTTATACTAACTAACCTGTTCACTGTTTGTGTTTTTAATTCATTTTTTTCCTTATTGCAATTATTGCTTTCAGCTTACAAAAATTGAAATGTTGAAAATGTCAGCCTTAATTGCCTTATTACTATTAATAAAAGACTGGCGAACCAGTTGGTCGCCGTAGGCGGCTAGTGAACAAATAATTATCAACATGAGAATATCAGCCTAACAAAGTACTTTGTACAAGTTCATGAACTCAGGAAGGAATTAAGAAACTCTGGAGGATGACAAATATCTCACCACTAGCCACAATGCTCAGCCATTTCCTCACTGGGTGTAACATCAGAAATCTCATATTAAAGCATATGGTATGTAATCACAGGAGGGTGTATTTCACAATAACATAGTTAACACATACTGTTGTGGCCGTCGGAAATGCAGATATACAAACTTCCAGTAATAATTCCAAAATATACTATTTGCCCACCTTTCAAATTGGAAACTTTGAAGAGACGTGAAATGATTTATTGATCACAAAGAATGACAATTTAAAAAAGTAAAAATATTGATATGCTCATCATAAAGAATGTTTTTTTCATAATTCATATATATTTTTGTTATAAAAAAATTGTAAATTTCAAAATTTGACAATCAAATAAATTTCGTAAATTTACCATTGGGAGGCTCAGGTATTTGTCTTGCAGCAATCAAACTAATTTTCTTTTGAAGTAGCGTTGCATTAGGCTTTAACTGTAAATAGGAAAATAAACTATCGAATAAACGTATAAGAACCGAACTGGCAGTTGAATAGAGTAAAATATAGATAAGAATTGAATCAATGACTCAATTTTCAAGGGAAAACATATTTGAAACTAAAAGACAATATCATAAAATCTTGTTATTTTATATTGCAGTTTAACCGAATCCGAAGCTGTAAATAACAATACAGAACAAAAAGAAAACACCGTAAGTTACGAAGAAAAAAGATGGAAATACAGTGGACGCCACTTGTAGCGATCACTTTGGATCAGAGCCAAAGTGAATCCGAATGATCAGTGCATCTAAAATGCCTTAAAAATAACAAAATTTTATGGGTATACAAGGATCGGAGGCGTAGCGATCGGGGAGCTACTCTTAGGGGACAATACATTAGTACATTCATGTCACTTTGGGGACAATACATTAGTGCATTCATGTCACTCTTTAAAGCCAAATATGATAAAGGGATGAAAAAATAATAGCATGCCCCAGGCGCCATTTACCCTTGCTAAGCAACTGATGACGACTGGGGGCGAAAAAAGTCTTATTTTGGCCTTAGAAAAGGACCTGACAAATATAGCAGAGAAAACAGATCACACAACATTGTTAGTATGTACTCATTTGATCTAATTAAAAAAAGAAAATCGATACAATCTACAGAATTGAAAAAAAATTCATACATATTTAATTTTTAAAGCTTTCTTTAAAAAGTTATCAAAGGGTATCTTTTATTGAGTTTTAAATCATTCGTAGGATAAACCTTTCATATGAATGTAGGATTTTGCCAGTAAGCACAATTTAATCACAGTATAAATAAGAATTGTGAAACTAGATTATCACTCATACGATAGATGGCTCCAGAAGTCCTGTTTATGATACGTCATGATCAGCGCCCTCTTTTTCTTCACAAAACCGAGGAGCACGCAATGAACGTTACAGACCCAGACTGGCAACTCTCTCTTTCATTCCCTCTTTTTCGTGATGTAAGCTTCACCGCAGAGCGCTAATGCGCAGTTAAGTCGCCCAACGCCACTAACAATGGTAACTGTATCCCATTTATCTTTTCCTTCTGAATTTCTCTAACTCAATTAACTACTTTTAACCAATTGACGTCTATCCCGGTGATGATCTAGTTAATGTAACCATGCCTTCATGTCAATTATTAAACTCCTCCCATTGTCTTTCTTCTGTATATAATTCCGCCCCTGTAAAATTCTCCCTTTAATTCTCAAATAAATGTCTTGTAATTATACTGAAGTCTCTTTGTTTTTTTTAAGTAATAATTTGTGTTAAATTAATGTGACTGAACCCAACAAATTCCCCTAGACTTAATTCCGAACCATTTACCCTTTAAAGGTAACCCCCTGTGGGCGTTCTGTTTGTTTCCAATGGAATTCCCACATGAATAATGCTGATCAAAGGATTCAGCACGGTGTGTGCATTGAACTGATCTTAAAGTCCCAAGGGCTTGCAGAGTTTTATGGACTCATGGTGGTTTCTCTTCTGGCCCTTCTTCATTGTCATTGTCCTTTGGCATCATTTAATTGCAACTGATCAGTACAAACGAATTGTTGATCACTAGAACCGGCGGATTTTCTATGTGTTTAGATAAAGAAGATCCGTTCCACGCCATTGTAATCAGTACAACCGATTGATCGTTACATCCGTGATCACTACAAGCGGCGACTATTGTACTGAATAATCAAGTAAAAATATAATATGAACAAAAATAAGTGTGACATTTTTAGGAAACTGTTGATTAATGCACTGAATCACTTACTAATGTTTTTTCATAACATATATCCTTGAAAGAGATACCAGATTCATCCAGTTTGGGAGCCATAAAATTCCCCATACTGTAAAGGGAATCTAAAAAAAAATAATAATTGTTACAATATTAGAAGTAAGAATAAATTATAAAGCATTCTTCACATACTAAATATTCGATAACTATTTGCATCCCTAAAAAGATTCCACTTCAGTTTTCATAAAAGTTTTTCCAAGCTTAAATTACCATTAAAATGTAAATGCTCTATTTTATATGCAAGCAATAAACATTAGGCATGTGCAACAGATGCAAACATATACAAAGTGTCCCAAAAAAAGTAGGACAAGCGGTTATTTCCTGAATTATTGCACCCAGACATATACTTACAATTATAAAGTTTCATCAAATACGGTGGGAATTTGTATGAAAATATTTGGGCTTCTATGGGGATTGATAATAAAAAGTTAACAAAATTAAATTTTTGTACGGCCCCATAATGTAAAAATATCAATTAGTAAAAAGTTGCACTTACGCTCTCCTACGAGCACACAAAGTCGTTTCTATCTGCCAAATTTGCAGAGATATTAGAAGTCAAATTTATTGATTTAGACCACTTTCTCATACTCAGATTGCTGTTTGATCCGTTAATTCAATTTGCGATTCAGGGGCAATACACATATATCAATAAGTGATTAAAAGGGCAGAACCAGGAAATAATAATGCATTGATTAACTCTTATTAAATCAAAGAATGGTAACATCTAGGTTTAAATCTAATTCTAATTAGGTCTAATTAGGTAGGTAAATAACCGCACGTATTGGAGAGAGAGGACCGCAGAGTCCATGCGCTCCGAGTAAAACAGTCATCACTGGCGCGTCAAAAATGGTCAAATAATATATTAATTGAAGTATTTAAAAATATTTCAAAACGTAAACTTTCAATAACTATCCAAGGCAATGGCGGCTCATTTCCTCAAAAACGAGCAGTGCAATAAAAATATTTAATAAAATACAATTGAAATACAGTTTTTTAAAAATATATTTGCTTTTAAATAGCTCAAATTTGATATTATAATTATCTGAATTGTATTTTAGAAAATTAAAGACATGCCCTTTTTCTGTGAGTGACTTCTAACAAAAGAAAACGAATACGTGTCAGGCCCGATGCACACCAGCCGATTTGTGTCATTGAGCAGTAAAATATAATAATATTAACCCACATACCCCCTTTGTTGCTCCACAGGGGGAATGCGGTTTCTATTGTTATATTTTACTGCTCAACGACACAAATCGGCTGGTGTGCACCGGGCCTTACCCTAATAGCATGAACTCATCGTTTTTTGCCTGGCCTTTCATCGAATTCATCGGAAACTTATCCAGTATCTTCGAGACTATATCGTTTAGATCAGTATCCGAGAACCGGTTTCCGATTTGGTAAAATTTGATCGGAAAATGATATGTTTACGAGCAGTTTTTCCGATGAAAATTTGCCAATCGGAAATTCACGGCGTATAGATATCGTTCCGATCTCGGATACTGATGGTCGAATTTGATTGGTCAACAACCCTGTGATGTGTTGTTCGAGAGTATGTCAACAGCAATGGCTGTCATGCCATTTCCTAGCGTCGATCTGATAGTGACAGTTTTCAATTGGAAAAAATGTAAGTATTTATTTTATTCTTAATTAACTTTATTAATTTTATTACTTACGGTATGTTTAGTAAATGAATAAAATTATTATAAAGCTTTTTTGAAGGTTAGATGCATGCAACCTATGATTGAATAATTATCATTCTCAGTGCAAAACAATATATTCATGCTAGAATAATTAATTGCTCTCTGTGTATAAAGAAGTTTGCACACGCATACATAATAAAAATTGTTGATAATTTTGGACAGTGTAAACAATTGCTCTCGTACCATCTTTTCCAGTTTCTACTCTCTGATGGAAGAATGTCAACAAACGCTCTCGCACCGTCATCAACAGTTTAGCCTTTTCGACCAGTCAAATACAGATGATTTCTGGGCCTATCAGTTGTGGGTAACAATATTATAACATGTTAATTTCTGTATTTCTTATAAATTAAGATTTTTTCCTCGAAATTGGCAATTTAATGTTTTTTTCAAAATTCAGATGCGTTTCTAAGTTTTGGGGCAATATATCTTCCAATTTTTTGTTCATAGCATTAAAACTGTTTTTAAAAGCTTTGCCTTGTTCATACGAACAAGAATATATAACATATATGTGAAATTTTCTTTTACTTAAATTGTTGTGTATATATTATATACATGTGACAAACAAAAAGCTCATATTTAGGAGAAGAATAAATTTTGCTTTTTTCCATTTTCTTCTTATATAAAAATTGTTAGCTCCTCATTTAGTTCATATCAGTTGTGGGTAACAATATTTTAACTGTTTAATTCTGTTTATCTAACAAATTAAGATTTTTTTCCCTCGAAATTGGCCCTTTTCAATTTTTTTCAAAATTCAGATGTTTTTCCAAGTTTTGGGGCAATATCTCTTCCATTATTGTGTTTATAGCATTAAATATGTTTTTGCAACCTTCGCCTTGTTCATACGAACAAGAATATCTAACATATATGTGAAATTTTCTTTGACTTCTATTTTTGGGTATCTATTTTACATGTGATTTAGACAGAAAGCTGATTGAACGAGAAAAATAAATTTTGCTTTTTTCCATTTTCTTCTTATATACAAATTGTTAGCTTCTCATCTAGTTCATATCAGTTGTGGGTAACAATAGTTTAACTGTTTATTTCTGTTTATCTAACAAATTAAGATTTTTTTCCTCGAAATTGGCCATTTTCAATTTTCAAAATTCAGATGTTTTTCCAAGTTTTGGGGCAATATCTCTCCCATTATTGATTTTATAGCATTAAATATGTTTTTAAAACCTTTGCCTTGTTCAAATGAACAAGAATATATAACATGTGGAAATTTTCTTTTACTTAAATTGTTGTGTATATATTATATACATGTGACAAACAAAAAGCTCATATTTAGGAGAAGAATAAATTTTGCTTTTTTCCATTTTCTTCTTACATAAAAATTGTTAGCTCCTCATTTAGTTCATATCAGTTGTGGGTAACAATAGTTTAACTGTTTATTTCTGTTTATCTAACAAATTAAGATTTTTTTCGTCGAAATTGGCCATTTTCAATTTTTTCAAAATTTAGGTGTTTTTCCAAGTTTTGGGGCAATATCTCTTCCAGTATTGTATTAATAGCAATAGGTGTGAATTTATTTAATGGAAATGCTGTATTTTTAAATATCATTAAATTATCTTATGGAATCATCAAAATTTTAAATTAAAGAACAGTATCAAATCGTGCATTTAATCAATTTTCTTTCTTTCAGAGTGATTTTTTAAGCGGTATTGGAGGACACTCAGCCAGCATCTCTCAACTAATTTGTCGTTTGAAGGCAACTAAGAGTGTGAATTTGGTATGTTCAATTCAATCTCATAAACAAGTTGATTTTGTGTGTGTGTGTGGCTAATATGATACTTTAGAAAATATGAGATGATATTGCTGGAGAATGTTCTGTATTATAATAAAGTGTTATTGCTTGTTATCCATCAAAAATTTTGGCTTTTGATGATGGGCATACCTTACAAATCTTTGGAGTTTGATAGTGGATTTGATATTGAACTCTTGAGCAAAATCTTTTATCTCCAACATTTCATTTTTCTATCAGAAAAAGGAACCTATTAATGAACAGTTGAAATTACAGTCCAAACAGAGGGATTTAATGTGAACAAATGAATTTGTTTTGAAAATAATTCTAACTTTCAATAGAAACAGTAAGTGAAAATAATCTGTCACTATTGTGTGATAGTTTATTTATAATTTTCATAAACTAAAAAGAAAGTTTTATATACTTTATAGATAAACTATGAAGCACTTTGTCTAAAATAACCCAGTCTCAAATATTTTCTAGCTTATTACAAGTATTTCATTCATGTTCTATGTTTTTATGGGTAAAGGCAGGGACATTTCAATAGAATACAGAAAAAAAATTACTTTAAATTTTAAGGGTTTGGAACTTGATATAAAGAGATAGGATTTTGAATTTTGTGTTATTATTTTTAATTTTCATATTTGGTTCGATGATTCCTTTTGGAACCTCCTGGGAAGGAAAAGCTAATTCCTTCCCCTCTTAAGAAACTTATGAAGCCAGAGACCAGATCTCCACATTTCAAAATAATTTGGTTAATTATCTTTTGAGCGTTTCATTGGTTCCAAAGAACTTTCATTCAGAAACTTGCCTCGAATTTATAAATTTGTTGAGTGATTTATCTCTTCAAATCAATGTATGATTTATATATAATTGATGTAAATTAATAATGGTACATTGATTTCTTTTTTCATTAGGTGCCGTGAGAAATAATCTTTTCGGCAGCAACAGAAGTGGAAGTCCAAGAAGTTACTGAAAAAACATAAATAAAAGTGTGAAAGGATCATATGTAAATGTGTAAAATAAAACTAAAGTTTACTTTTTGTTTGTTTTTACTTTACTGAAAATTAACATTTTTTACTAGCAAAAAAGATTTAAAAGCAATTGTGTCAACCATAATATTATAGATTATTTACAATTTTTATCGGGAGTTAAAAAAGCTTATCAAATTTTAAAATTTATTGTTCATGGAGCTTTGCAGCTTATAACTGTAACACGTTAAACCAAAAAATATATATATATGCTCAATATTCCATCTAAGTGAAAGAAAATTCGGACAATTTTGATTGAAGAGTCATTAAAAATTGTCTGCATCACAGAAACTTTATTTTAATAATTTTATGAACTATAACAAAAATGTTTTTCTTTCCGAAAATGTAACGAACAATCAACTTTTAATTATATTTTGTGAATCATCGATGGAGTGTTCATAATAAACATGTCAAATAAATCAGCTGTATAATTTTGGAAAGTTTTGTCTCACTAACTTTGAATTTAAAGTAACACAACTTCCCTAATATAATTATAATTTGTTAAATAGCTGGAAAAGTGAACTATGCAAATGCATCATGCATTATTTTTTAAGGAGGGGCCCAAGTTTTTAACACCGCCACTGGTTCTTTGGCATCTCATAAAATATTAATAAGGTAAGTGCTCCAGTAGTGGGTCACTTGAATTTTTGAGTTGTAAAACAAGAAATTCCAACATTGCAATGAAATAAGAGATCTGCCTCAGGTAGGCTGAAACAATTATCAACTAAATACCAAAGGCACAGCCTTTATTTCCTGTTTAGTTTGGAGCTAGAAAGTTTGTTGCTGAGGTTGGTCTCTGAGAGAAGCATTTTTAGTTTATTCTTAGTGATTTCCTTAAGAGGCAATTCTTCAACTATTTTTTAGCATACATTCTGTTTGTTTTTAGAATGAATTGTTATTGATATTATTTGATTATATAATGAATGTATTATAAACTATCTTTAAATTAAATAATATTGATAATTTATGGATAGTGAAGGGTGGCCCACTTTTTGATCAATGTTTTACTAAATGCTCCAGTAGTGGTCCTAGGGGGAGCTAGTACTGGAGCACATGCTTTCTCTCGAATAGACTGTTTTGTGATGTTTAATAAGAAGGTTATATCTTGTAAATTCTTTTTATTTAATTAGATTTGCTTTATTTTTATCAGAACCAGTACTGGGCCCACTTTTGGTACACTAATGGAACATTCTAACCAATTACTTAAATAATAAATATTTTATAGTACTGTTGAGGAAAAGACTGATATTCAAGAATTAGTTGGGCGCTGTAACGAGGCAGACAATAATAACTATCGTATTGCTTGACCATTGAAAAATATTCCATCACAATTTAAAAGGGCTCTTTTCTGGCCGCAGAGGCAAGATGATAAAAGAAAAAAAAGATTTATTCAACATAAAATATCACGATTTAATATCCATAATGCCCCAAACAGAACTTAAAATGAAAGATCGATAATTAGAATAAACTTTTAATAAAAAATTGGCTGTTAGAGAAAAAATGTAAATCTCATGTGACTAGAATCTATAGATAAAAGATTTCACCTATATCAAGCCATTTTTATTGCATTTTTATAGGGTATAATGTATTGTTATTATTACTATATATAAGAATTTTATTCTTTTTTATTTGGCATAATTGACAAATCTGGGTGGCCCACTTTTGGTATGCCCACTACTGGTACATCAAAAGTTTGCTATGCCCACTTCTGGTGCATAGGAGTGATCTAAGTTTTTAATTTTTTAAAAATTATATTACAATTATTTTGATATTTCAGGTGATTATTATTTTAGATAAAAGTTTGAACAACCATAAAAAAATATAGATTAGCGAAACTTCTCAAAAGTTTAGATAATAATTGAGGAAATACCCTTAAGTGACCCACTATTGGAGCATTTACCTTAATTGGGTATTTTTTGATATCCATGTGCTTATTGCAAAAATCTTTCCAACCTAAAATCTATTGGCTATCTTTTTTATTAAAAAAAACATCCAACCATTTATTTGAACAACCAATTTTTCATCGTACACACATCCAAATCTGTTTGTATATTCATCTGAAAGTTATCGGAAATTCATCGCCATGAAACCGCACTGCTCGGTTTTCTATCGTATCGGCTAGCAAAACTCATCCGATATCGATGATCGACCGATCTATGGCCGATGAGACATTTCGGAGCAGTTCCCGATGAGAATTCATCCCTATCCGATAAGAATCCGTTCATCGGCCGATCATTGTGTGATCGGGTTTCGATGAAAGGCCTTTCAATGGCCGATGACATTTTGCTACTAGGGTAATCATCTAACAAGGAGAGGGCACGACTTGGGAAATACAGCTCGGGATGAAACTTGGCATATTAGTAGAATACCTTTAGAGAGTTCACCCATTAATCTAATAAAGTGCAATGGCCAGCCAATTCGGAGAAAATGGCCCTTAGTCTTTGGGCACAGATTATATACCAGTAAGTGATCACCAGCAGGCGGCCAAATGTCAAAGGTGTTAGAGCGTCTGCCGACGGTCCGCTTGGTCAACGGTTCGGTCCTCGCAGTGTTTTTTTTTTCCAAAATTATTTCAAATTAAATGAAAAATTAAAGAAATATTTTTTAATTAAAATATTAATTATTTTTATGCATAAAATAACTGTTCATGCATATGATACTTGAATTATAGTTAAAATTTAATCTATAAGCAGTAAAATAATTATAAACACATCTTTAAATGGTGATAAATAAAAATTATAATGATGCACATCATGAAACATTTTTGTTTAGGTTTTAATTCTAGATTTAAAATTTAAATTCTTTCTAAATTTTAGAAATTCGTTCTACATTTATTAATTAATTTCAAACTTGTCTTTCGTTTACTACAAGTAATTCATATTTCTGCATTTAATTACATTACAAGAACCAGAATGATAATTATCATGAAAACATTGGGAAAGAAATACTTTGGCATCTTGCACAATTAATAAATGATGATTATTCACAAGAACAAAGGTTCTTCAAATCATTCTTTTGCGATTCCATCTTCAATCTCCGATACACTAGCAATATATTTATTCATAGAATATTTTAACTATCTGTATCATGCTAATTTAATCAAAAAACGGTATGAAACACTTCAAAATCCAAGGTAAATAACCACGTTTGTTCAGAGTTTCTACGGGATAAGAGTAGCACTATAGAAGTATTTCATAAGACAGTGAGTAAAAACAATTACACATTTGTACCTTTTCAATCAGTGAAATTTTGTGCCATCTGCCTACACATATGATAGATTAACAGCTGCTTTCTACTATTTACATTCGATCATTAAAATATTAGACAGTCCGCAAATGTATTCAATGCATTAACATCTGCTCTCTTTTGTTTTCAAGATAAGGTAAAAACGAAGTATTTGTAAATATAAAAACCCAATAATTTAAAACTTTTAATGATTTTAAGATTACAATTTTAATTACAGTTATTATTTCTCACCATTAAAATGTATTTATAATTATTTTACTGCTTATAAATTAAATTTTAACTATAATTCAAGTATCATATGAATGAACAGTTATTTTATGTATAAAATAATTAATATCTTAATTAAAAAATATTTCTTTAATTTTTCATTTAATTTGAAATAATTTTGGAAAAAATAAAAGTGAAGAAAAAAAAACCACTGCGAGGACCGAACCGTTGACCAAACAGACCGTAGGCAGGCGCGCTGACACATGAGCCACTGACTGGTATATAAGCTGTGCCCAAAGATTGAGGGCCATTTTCTCCGAATTGGCTGGCCATTGCACTTTATTAGATTAATGGGTAAACACCCTAAAGGTATGGCTACTAATATGCTAAGTTTCATCCCGAACTGAATTTCCCAAGTCGTGCCCTCTCCTTGTAAGTTCCCGTTGAGGCAACATGAGAGTGAAACCGAAACCTAAAAACAACCAATGAAAGAAATCGAAGAAAAAGAAATCACAAGCGTGAAGGCGAACTTTGGGTGAGAATGAGGTGGGGGAGCCTTCATCCTTTATTTTATAATGCAGTTGTGAACATGAGCGAATTTTGGTAATTTTCAAAACTATTTGATGTGCAGCACCATACTATGCCTATCTTTATTAGTTGATTCATTTTCAGTCTTCTTTTCTCGCTTTTATTATTTTTCCATTTTGGTTGATCATCAAACTCTCAGAGTGGAAAAGTAAGCAAAAAAGAATAAAAACGAAAATACGAGTTTTAAAATAATTTGAGAGTTCTGCAATTCTGCAGCCTAAAGGAGGAGTCGACACTGCCTTTAGGTAAGCTTAATATCACGCATAAAACTGAGAGTAAATAATTTAATATTCCTATTCGATATTAGATTACTTTCCTGTGATGCATTAAATTCTCATTTTCTCAAGTTTTCCTTCCCTCTTTTTACTAATTGCAATTATCGATCAATGAAACTGAGTAACAGTATGCGTGATTAGCAATTTTTTTTTTTTTTTTGACATCATGATGATTGGATGATGTGCTACTAGGCAAATATGTGCATTTCGAGGTTTTTCTGTGTAGAATAAATTGGCATTTCTATGAAAAACATCTTCATTTAAATTTGTGAGAAGCCCCTTTAAATTTAGAAATACAGTGGAACCCTGCTTAACGAGCACCTCGCACAACGAGTAATTCGCATAACGAGCAAAATAAATTTTTAAAAAATGACTCGCTTAACGAGCGAGGTTTCGCATAACGAGTGACGAGAAGAGGAAGTCCCGGATTTTACGCCCGCTACTGTCATATTGTGGAGTTTTTATTTTGCTTTAATTCTGATCAAACATGGTGTTAGTGATGGGTTCTTAGCAAACTTGGTGTTTAGTGATGGGTTCTTATCAAACATGGTGTCTAGGGACCCAACTTACTCTGAGAGAATATTAGAAATATCATTTCCACATCGTTTCCTGCTTCAAAAGGATCGAAAATGAATGGGAAGAGGTTACCAAGAGAACTTTCACTTCTGCTTGGAACAAGCTGTGGCCGGAGAGTGTTGTCGAATGTGACATTGAGGAGTCTGAGATAGTGCCCTGTTGAGCTGAATGACACGAGATTGCGTCTTTGGCCAAGATCATGGGACTGGAGGTGGATAGCAATGATATCGATGAGCTTGTGGAAGAACACAAATAAGAGCTGACCACCGAAGAGCTTATGGAATTGCATTGTGTTTCACAGCAAGAAGTTATAGAGGAGAGTTTGTCAGAGGAGGAGGTAATAGTAAAGCAAATATCTTCTAGCGCAATAAGAGAAATGCAGGAAGCATGGGGAACTGTTGCATTGTAAATTCAGAAGCATCATATGGGTAACATAAAAACCAAATAAAAGATAAAATTAAAATCAATCAAAAAATGTCTAGCTGTGGAAGTCGGGAGAGGAAAAGGGGCCTCTGAGACTAAAATTGCTTAAGGGCCCCTGAAGGGTTTAATCCGGCAGTGTTCGGGGGGGGGGGGGCCTTGAGGAAACTTGCTATATGAAGTGAAAGAAAAATTAACTTTTTTTTGGTATTATTAAATGTTAAGATGTTCAAGAAAATGATTTAAAAATTCTTTTTTGGCAGTAAAATTCCTTAAAAGCAATACAGATCGAAACATCGGGTATACATTTTAAGAGAGGAAAAAGAAAAGAATAAATTACAGGGTGGTTAAAGTTTTTGCTTTCCAAACGTGCATGATGAAGTTTTACACATTGTACAAGATATCGTGCACATAATTGACTCTCCCTAAAATGAAAACCTGGAGAATATTACCTTTTCAAACGAAATTGTCAATTTTTAAAAAAAAACTTTGAAGTTTGTGAATTTTAAACATTCCAATTTTCATGTTCGAATATTTTTGTGTGTCTGTCTTTACACTAAAGAGTTAATAGTAATGTGTAAAGTGTTTTCATAGTTTAAAAAACTTCTTTTCTGATATTTTTTGAGGATTTTCGCCGGCTTTAACACAGTTGGCAAAGTTACCCTGAAAAAGGGGCAACTTTGCCAACGCTGCTTTTTTTTTAAATTTTACATAAAAATGTTTACTTAAATTGTCAAGTTTTTATAGAATGCGAAACTAGAGATCAAGACTAATGGTTTATGATAGTTTTTGAAGTTTTTTTGTACATTATTTGTTTACAAAGAAGTTGAAAGAAAACCAAAAGTTGTCCCGGTGTATGGTATGTTAAAAATACAGTGGAACCTTAGGAATCCGCACTAATTTGGGCTGAGCTCTATTCAGATTCTGGAAAATTAGGAAAAATACCCTTGATATACAAAATGCAGTAGAGTATACACTTTGGGTGCTCTGTGAAAGAGTAAGGGAAAAGCTAGAGGCCATTCGGACGGTACAATGGAGCAGTAGAGAAACAAGTTGAGGGTAGTGACCTTGAGATCGAGTGATTTACGATAACTATGACAACGCGCACTAAAAATAGCCCACTCGGTTAAAAATGGAGGGGCTGGTTTTACCTCTTGTCTAGTACACCCGAGTCTTCATCTCTGGACGCAGGGATATGTCGTAGCATAAAGTAAAGTCGAGTCCGAGTTCACTTCACTGTTTTTGTATGCGTTGCTCTATCAAAGCCTGTCGTTGTTACGTTGTGTCAGTGGTGTAGTCGCAAAATAAGCAGCGCCGGGACACATTAAAAGCAGTACCGGAACGCTCTAACCTGCGTGGCAAAAATCGCGCTGTTTTAAGGATGTATTCATAATTTTTGGTTATTTATTTCTCGTAAAAATAAGAAGAAAGGAGTGCCGGCTCCACTACACTCCTGCGTTGTGTCGAAGTGTGTGTCGTGTGAATGAATTAATTCTTGTTGATGTACAACATTACTGTTTACACGCGACATTGTATCCTTCGTCAAGAATCACGATAATCCCGAGGAAAGTGAAGAAGAAGACATCTCGATAGATCTTGAACTACATGCTGTACTATAATAGGTTTTAACTGAAAATATCACGTCTGACGAATTAATGAATTCAAATTTTAAAACTTAAAGAAACTATACGAATGCCATAAACAGATACTTTTTACTTACAAGACTTCACTGGATATAAAAATTTATAAAGAAGTACATACCCTTCTGGGCAAGATCAAAGAGCACAGAGGTTCGAAATCCTTTAGGCAGCACATCCTGATTCATCGACATCTCGGAGAATCGATCCTAAAAATATATGTTACAAATTTTAATCTTTCCAGAAGTTTTTTCAAATTTATTTATTTTAAATATTAGAGATGGCACATATGTTTCTGCTGAATTTGCTCTTCCTAGGATGTGTAAAATATACTTCCAACGATATTTTTGAAATTCTGAGAACTTAAACTGGAAGGGGGGGGGGATATGACCCAATTAAATTTTTGTTTGGCACATATACACCCTACTTTTTTTCGAAGCTTAATAAAGTAGTTGGCTAATAACTTTCACATTAAAGAGTCTTATTGTTATTTTAATACGTTTTTGTTATAATCTATTAATATAAATAAAAACTGTGAACATGATAAAATATAAAATGAATAAAATTTAGCATTCATTTTATTCGATCAATATGCATAACTTAGCTAACATACCATTCTACAAACTTCTATCATTCCAGAATGCTATTTCGATTACAAGTATTTCTACGGGAAACTTAAATGTCAGTGACATATGAATTAAAAATACTGTACTTGAATATAATTAGTATGATTTTAGGAAATAAAGATCCCCCCCCTTAATTCCAGTGAAAGATGTACCGTTTGCGCTTGAATTCTCAAGCATTAGCACAATAACTTTTAAATAATTAGAAATAAAAATGTCATTGTTACTTTGCAGTGCAAGAAAATATTCTTACCACAAGAGTTCTAGGAGGGTCTGTCTCATCAGTGACAAAATCTTCATTACTCTCGGGTCTTTCTGGCTATTTTAAAATATTTAAAATGTTAGTATAGGAAAACAAACTTTCAGAGATGCAAAATAAACGAAGGCAAAGCTTCAAAAAATTATAGATTTTAAAGAAACCAAATATCATACTTAACGACATATAAAGAAAAAAAAAAACTTTACTAAGATTCCACAGAAATCATGATGTTGATGAATTATTTAATTTTGTTTCCTTTTGTAAACACGGTATCCAGTGGCGGCTCGTGCTAAATCACCGTAGGGGTGCTGCAACGTAAAATTCTACACTGCATACTAATGATTTCCGCATTAGTTAAATTAGGACCTTTTTAATTAATTTTCAATAGATTAATGCTTAGTCAATAAAAAAATACTATTAGATATTTGACTTCAAATTATTTTTATAACGAAATTTTAATTTAGAAATTACTAATTTTTTTTAACTAACACAATAATTCAGAATTTTTTAAAATGATTTTTCACATTTATTTTTGCTACGTCCCTTATTCTCATTTATAAGGATTTAAAGAATCGACTAACTGTGAAAAAATTCATTGAAAGCTGTTAGTTGAAATAATTACGTATTTATGGATGTAGGTACTAATAAAACCACTTATAATGAAATCGATTCTTCTGGTTTTATTTCGAGAGAAATGACATTTTCCACAGTATTGGTATAACCATCAAATGACATGAAAATGTTCACCAGCAGACAAACAAACAGAATTTCTTTGGAGGTTTTTGTCCAAAATTTGCTATATTCATAAATTTGTTGTTGAGATTCTCATCCTAAATTTCATTCCTCTAGCTGTTTCGGTTTTAGAATTATAATGTTCATATGCAACGGGAAAAAATGATTCAAATTAATCTACAATAATTTTTTAAACTAATTTTTTTTAATTTATCATTACTTATTTCATTTTCTTTTATTATTCATTTTTGAAAGTTATTTATTTTCAAATTTTATCTCGTGAAATATTTTTCCGCAGGGAAAAAATCTTTAAAACTATTCCCTATCTCGCCGGTGCTACCTCGAACATAGATCTTGGCTTAGTTAAATACTGGAACAAAGGGAATTTATAGTTCTCGAAGAGAGAAAAGCTTTCTGAGAACGCAGCGGATAGGGAAAATTCTCTGAAGTAACCTCGACTTTTTCCAGCTTTTCGGCTCAGCTGAAAGCGTCAAAAGTTAATTATATTGACAGATTTGGATATTACATGCAAAACTAAATAAATAAGTGATTTAATTTATGACTGAAAAAAGTTGGGGTTGCTGCAGTCAAGCAGTCTTTATACACGAGCCGCCCTGAAGGTATCAAACTGGCACAATCATGGCTAAGTGATCATGGGGGTAGGGTGGTGCTCACAAACTGAAATCTGTGTTTCACACAAAATCATCATAAACGCATGTCTGTTACAACAATAGGAATGCAAATAATCTCATTTTTAAACCTGCGAAAATTTGGAGAGTAAAAAACGAATTCAGGTGTCATGCCGAGTTCAAAATGTACGACATAAAAATCCATTACGTACCACAAAATGGAATCTTCAAGAAATCAAATCTAAGGTCTATATCAATAAAATACACATCGCAGTGTTTTCACAGAAAGAAAACCATTTATTTCATCCATATCTGCAATACAATTTTCAAGGGAATCCACTTTTTATGTAAAAATAAATAAATAAATAAATAAGATTGTAAGTTAATGAAAATAATAAAACATATCAGGGAAAGAAAATATTATTTGACATTAAGTTTTAAAACTTTGGGAAGTGTCCCTTCCCCCTTTTTTTATTCCTCTCAAATCTTCATTTTTAAATTTCTTCCTTTAAAACCAAAAGAGTTAGAACTTCATTCAACGCGCAATTTTCTTCTTTTTATTAACTACCAACGAAATAAAAATATTATAACTATCCAAGAAATTAAGCATAATTTTTCAACTGAATATTTATTGGGTGTATAAATATGATTTCGAACTTTTTAATGGATGTCGTGAAAGCAATGCTTGTATGCAAACGAATTAGAAAATATCTGTATTTGAAAGGCTTGATAGCAATCTTTAATAACTGATACGTGGCAAACGTTTAAAGTGTAAACAAATAAGCATTTTTGCTCATGAAACATGTCGAGATTTGTGCCAAGCAGAAATTCTGGAAAGTGTTAATACATTATTTTACTGCAAAGAAAACTGCAACAAAACCCTATCATCTGCATTTAACAAATGATCTTAGTCCAGTAACATGCACATTTTAAAACAAGCGTTAATAAGTTAGATCGTACCTTTCTGGACGAGCTTTTGGAATTAGCTGAAGGAATGTTTCTTCTGAAAATAAATTAAACCATCACATAAGATGCATGGGAATTGAATTTTGTAGAATGCTGAGTGCTATTAAAACCAATCAGTAACTTAAAACAATCTTTCATTTATGAGCATGAAACCTTCCTACAGTACTTCATATTTTCAACTGGATATAGATATACTTATCTTTTAATGACTACTAAAATTATATATTATTATTTTTATACCACCACAAAACTTTTTAACATTACACACTTTCGCTCAAATTTCGCCAGAAAATCCATCCAAAATTATTTTATCTACAGGAAAAAATACAGAGTGATACATTTAAAGTCATAACGAGAAATAAAGCTTGGTTTAGATAATATGAATGATTATTCGTAATATACAAATGTATTTTATTTGAGTGCTATTATCAGTGGTGTAATAGCAAAATAAGCAGTGCCGGAAAGCTCTAATCTGGATGACAAAATTCGCGTCTTTTTAAGGAGGTTTTTATAATTTTTTCTTATTTCGGCTTCATTAAACCCCTAGTTATAAAGCGAGTCCTTCAAATTTACATTTGCAAGTAAGTTGTGTTTCAACGTATGCACTTTATTATATTGTTGCAAAGATGTAATGTCGCTTTCCTGACCCGTTAGTCTTATAGTTGGGGAGAGAGTTTTACGGGGTAAGTATGGAGTAACGGGCATCGGCCTTTGCGGGACCTCTGATCTTGGCGACAAATAGATGATTCCAGAAAAGGCGACCCTTTTCTCGATATCTCTATTGGGAAAGTAAATACGCTTGAATATACGAGAAAATTCCATGTGACGTCACGGCCTGTCGGAGAGAGTATATAAGGACTGCGTTTGGATCAGAAGGAGTAGTGTTCATCCATTGGGTTGACTCACTTTAGGTAAACTTTCATTCCTGTTAAGAATTTCAATTTTCTTCTTAACACTTAAATCAGTTCTTTTTTTATACATTTTGCGTTAATTCAATCGCAGGCAACAGTGGTTTATGGCTATTCAACAGATTTCAAGCCAGACGTGGCAGTATAGATGTCGTTTAAACCAGTCCACTAGTCCAGAAAAAAAAATGTGAAAGTCATCCCTGCCCGCTAAATGGACGGCCTTCAAAGAGAGGACATGAAAGATAAATCCTGAAATTGTTTGGATGTTGGGGAAAGTGGCCGCCAGGTGTTTTCTTACAAGTGGAGCGAGAAATTCTACGAACGTCAATCGTTAACGGTGGTTGAAAATGAGGGATCGGTCAATTCTCTACTCCAAAACTGATAACATTAAACGATGTGGTGATCACACTAAACGAATAATTTTGTGTACATTTGAATACGTTGGTTCGGGGCGAGAGGTTTTTGATCATATAAAGCGAATTATAACATTAACCGCGATCACATTAAGGAGGGTCTACTGTAATTGTGTATTTTGTGCAGAACGTTATTAATCACTTATGTGATGTTCATTCAACTGAAATGCAGTGGCAGCTCGTCAGTTCAGAAATGAGCAGTGCTGCAAAAAGTTTCGCTGGTACTGGGTTTTCTAACTTGAAGATGTATGAAGTATGTTCAAATCAGGCATGAGGCGACCTGCATCTTTTATATTCAATCTTTCGCTCAGCAAAAGCCCTGAAAGTACGATTTTTTGAAGGTGTGCAACATTAATCTTTTCTTACCTCTAATAATAACGATTGATCCCTCCTTATAAAATTTTAAAAATATTTTAGAAAATTATCTTCAAACATTTTTTTGAAGAGTGATTTCTAACAAAAGAAAACAAATATACAATAAAGCAGACACGTTTCTGTCGAGGTAACATAAAGAGAAACAGAAATCCATAAACAGCCCATGAGAGAAAGCGAAGAAAGACAAATGAGGAAGCGAAGGCGAAAGTCGCGCGCCAAACCAATGCTGAGAGAAATGCAGCTCTGGGACTTTTAAATTCAAAGGGATAAAAGGGTTGTTTTTCTCTCTTATTCATCCCTCAGCTATACGCAGTGGGCAAATTGCGATGCTTTCGAGGGCTAATCATTTTGCAGCTCTAAGTCTCTCTTACTTGTTGATTCATTTTCCGTCTTCTTTTTATGTTTTTTATTACTTTTTTACCATTTTCGTTTATCGCCGAACTCTCAAAGTGGAAAAGTAAGCAAATAAGAATAAAAACAAAACTACGAGCTTTAAAAATGATTTTGGGGTACTGCAGCTCTGTAGACCTAATGGGTGAGAAGCCACTGCTCAAATGAAAGAACACAATGGAAAGAAATTACTACCAAGATGCACAAACTACACATGCCATATTGACAGTATTTAAATTATTCTATGAAATTTAGCGATATTATGTAGTTATTTGATTTAACTACGAGACTTATCCAGAAAGTAAGTTTCCTGAGGGTCATAAACAGAAAACTAAACATAGTTAAATTGAAACCTTTATTGGGAGAGATACAGCAATCATTGAGCTATTCAACTTATTCAGCACTGGAACTGTGGCATTTGTTTCAAAATGGAATTAGCTTTTGTATGCCAGTGCTGTAGAATTTTGTCACAAGGAATACGAACCAGTTATGACAAAACCTGTGTTTGCATGTCAGATTTTTTGACACCCACCAGGCATACAATTTTCAGAACAAATGCTTTATGAATATATTTATTTACATGGATCAGGATATCAGAGTGAGGTAGTGGCCGAGTTCTGTAATTATTAAACAACGTTTCTCCATAACACACTATATCACCAGATCCACATGGTTATCATTAATATGGGACAACCACTCATAATGCACTCGAAGTTGACACTTAGACGACCTTCGGGACTCGACCAAAAAAACACTTGACATAACGGACGATGAATTTCAATCGGCGCTACAGTAAGTGCATTCAAAAACTTCATCACAGACCCGTCCTGGTAAATGGATGGAAAAAGAATAAGAGATGGTATTTTTCCCACCTCAACAGGAATAATTCAAATGACCAAGAAGTGTCCACTATTGCATACGATAGTTATGTTCAAAATCTCTCAGTCTTCAGCATTAGTCTTTTTCAATGTATAGCCTGCAGTCTGTTGGCAGTGTGGAAAAATTTACTTTCTGGATAATCCATGTAAAATACAGGCAAGGGTAAGAGCAAAATTTTCAAACTAAATTTATATAATTAGAAAATGAAATTAAAAACAAAATAGCTTCCCTACTCACTTTCCAGTTTCCAATTCCAGTGTTCCTATAAAAAAACCACAGTGATATAAAAAAGGAGGGAAATAAGCATAGGAAAGCTAAATGAAAACTAAAGAAAACTTACAACTCACCATCAATTATTGGTTTTACATGGTCAGGAATCTAAAAGTTTGAGAGATTAATCATGCATAACTTGAATTCAAACAATAATTTTGTGATTAAGATAACAAAGTATTCACAATTAACAGAAAAAGTTAATACTTGATACAATAAAACAGTAATTAGCTATTTAATTTTTATACAATATTTAATTTTATTTTAAATTTCAGACTAATGCACTTTGTATTAATATGCATTGGTCAAATAGGATCAGAAAAAACTCCTAGGACAAGATGACAAATATTATGAAGCAAGTAATACCATTTGAACTCACAATTTTTATCAAAAGAATCACCTTTGTAAGTGACAATGTTCGTGAAAGCCAGGTCTGTTTGAAAAAATAAATGCCTATCAATATAAAACAATCATCAATCTCAAATTACAGTTGTTGAACAGTACACACACTTATTGTGAAAGTGTATTGTATAACTTCTGTTAGAATACTAGTTAAATAACTAATATGAAAGTGTTCAACTATAATTAATAAAGGGTTTTTTGTTGTTTGTTACATGGTCATTTCTGCATTTCATAGCGTTTTAGGATAGTAAATTTGCTCAAATAATATGGATAAACTATTATATTCACAACTTTTCCACCAAGTTTAGACATGTAACTAAGAACCACTCTGAATAGTTGCTAATCATAAAAATTTTCCAATAAAAGAAGTAGATGTTTTCTTATGCAAATTTTCAAGCATTTTTAAAAATTTTGAGCTAAATCTAATCTTTCTGAGGTGCTGAATCATAATCTTCATGTTCTAATTAAAAGAAAAGAAACTGAAACTAACTAAAGGGAGTATATAGAATTCAAATTCTTAAAGTAAAAATATCAAATGTGAGCTTAAGTTCTGAGTACATTCATATTTTTAAAATATTTAATTGTACATAAATACAAGACAATATACAGGGTGTCCACTCTTAAATGTGGCTCAATAGCTAATTTCTAAACAGGTAGAGACAGGTATATACTTCCAATTGGAAAATGCTTTAAATTATGTAAAGAATTATATTTTACACTTTTTGAATATGTAAATATACTGCTGAAAAAATTACAAAGTCTAAATTTTATACAGTCCCTATGTCCTTTTACATACTCATATTTAGTAAAATATTTTTGACACACTAACATTTTAAACAAAAATGTTCCACTTTTCTGTGAACTAAAACTTACCGAGTTATGAAGCATATTTCATATTTTTATATTTATAGTCATTTAAAGCATTTTTCTTATTGGAAGTGTATGCACATTTTTCAGGGTTAAGAAATTAACTATTGGGCGATGTTTAGAGAGGTCACTCTGTATAACATACTACGAAGTTAACAGTAATTGATGAAGATCTGAATTTCTTGAAAAGTGTGAACATTATAAAAAGTATTCAAATCTTGATATTAAAATAATGAGTTAATTGTAATTTAATATACTCTTAGTACCACAAATTGAATGAATCGTAAAGAAATCTTCAACAATAATGAAACAGTTTTATACACTTTTTGAAAAAGGAAGTAATAATAATAATAAAAATGACTGGCATATTGCTTTATGATTATTTTTTTAAAAAATGTTGGATAACACAATGCACATTTAAAGTTAGACACTTCTGCAAGGGCATATATGTTTACACAGATCAAATGAACAAGGTAAAGTTTATGTGAGCTATAAAAAAAAATCTTAGCCCTTTATAAAGATATATGCTTGATTCAGAAAGTACAGTTGAATAAACAGTTATGAAACAGAAAAACAACATTAAATTAAATTTATTTATTTTTTCCTTGATATTCCTCAGATGCTCTACACTAAACTATAGTGAACTCTCCAAGTTTATAAAATAAACAAAGAAATAATTTATTTCTTCCAGATATTTAGATTAAAAAATCTGTATTTATGCTTATGATACACTTTAATTAAAAAAATAAATTTAGAATACTTTCAAATAAATTTCAATATCAGATTGGCCACTGCTCATCAGTAGTTAGATTTTTAAAATTAAAAAAAAACCATTACAAATTTTCATTTCCTGATTTGAAATAGTCAAACAGGATACACAACAAAAATATCGCATAACAAATGAAATAACAGTTGGATCAAAAGTGGAAAATAGTATCTTTGCAGTTCAACTATACTAATATTTTATTTAATTTATATACTACGAAACATTTCTCTTCACACAATGCATATTTTTTCACAATTATTTGCAATGACAAAAAAAGGAAGAACAGCATAAAATCTTGCATAAGTATGCAATATTAGAAAATACAGCTTATAACTTAAAACAAAATTACACTCTACATGAAGTAATGTTAAATTTCTGGCACAAATTTAATTTTTAAAATAATTAAAAAAATAAAGAATTTATAATAAAAATATACTTTAAAGAATGTAGAAGGGACTAAGCCAGTTTCTCCTTTATCATTTTTTGCTTCCCACCAGCCATTATCCCTAAAAAAAATTAAAAAATGAATGAGTACTTAAAACAGACAGGAAAGCAGTAATAAATGTTAATGAATCCAAGATGTGAATGTAAAACAAGGATAAATATGTGAATAAACTACAGAAGTGAACTATCCCTTTTGAAAATGATAAAAATAAACTCAACTTTACAACATGCATTAGCATCCACTGATTCTTTCGAAAAGAATATTATCTTTTAAAGAAAACAATATAGAAAGTAATTCATACAGAGTTAACTTTAAAAAATGCATTCATGTATTTTAACATAAAAATTAATTGAAAAAAAGTAAAACAAATTTGGTGTCTTTAAAGGACTAATTTAGACATTTCTACATCAAAGCAGAGATGGAGTAAATCATTTCCGTTTGAGTAGCACAGCATAAAGTAAGCCCGGAAGTAATGTTATTTGTAGAAATGCAAAGTTTGGTCATAAAGTCACAAGGCATTAAATTGTGAATCAAATGACATTAGACATAAAGTCACAAGACACTGGATGGCATACTTTTGCCCGAGAAGAACAAAGGGTAAACATGTAAGAAATAGAAAAATATGCAACAAAAATAAAATGCTAAAATGCAAGCATAGAAAAACAAAAACGCCCTAAAAATTCTTTAACTAACAATATCAGTAAGATGCTTTGTAAGAAAAATAAAGCCTGAAGTCTTTAGATTTATCTAATATAATAAATCCCTACAAATAACAAGTGATTTACCTTGATTCTCTCTCCAGTGTATTATTAATTTTTTAAGGTTTAGTCCATAAATATAAAAGCAACTCTGGCACTTCTCTTTCATAAAGATTATATAATTATCAAATTAAGGATCAAAGAAATACCTTTTGATCTATAATTGTAGTTACAGATTATGAAAAAAACCTTTAAATCTAAAATATATTCAAAGCAATCAAAATTTGTTCTGCATGACCTGTATATTTCATAATTTCTATAAGAACTAAAATATATTCACTGCAAAGGTATTTATTATTTCATTAGGAAGCTTTAATAAAATGGCTTCTCTCTCATTATTTGCATGATGTCTGCAAGATCTTTAAACTTTGTAAGTGTTATTAATTTGAAAAAATGTTAGAACAAACATGTGAATGGCATTTAATAAAAGACACACACACCCGCACACTGAGGCTCAGACTTTTAATTTAAAATTGGATATAAATAATAAGAAAATGACACTGAAATTAGCAATATTAAAGAACATTAAAAAGTGCTAAAATGAGTACTTGATAATATGATAAGGTATAGCAGTGCAATGAAGACAGAATAACTTTCTTTCTTTAGGTTTAATTATTTATGAGGCTATTTTAAAATCAAATATAAAAAGAATGTTACATTTTCTTCAAGTATAAAATATTTCTTTATACATATAAGAAGCCAATATTTTTAGAATTAAACTGCCAATAAAATTAAGAACATTTTTTCTTAAAAAAGGATTAGAGTAGTACAGTTATGTTAAGATCATAGAACAATAATTTGAAACATCATTCATTTTATTATGCAAATAATGCTCCTTTTACAATCTTTCAAAGAATATTTTGCTTTTAAAAGCAACTATGTAAAAGTACAAGCTAGCACTTTGTATCCGCATACCTCTTATATACAAGCTTAAAAGACTTGATAAAAAGTATTTATCCCTTTTAATTTTATTGTTGGCAGTAATGATCTAGAAAACTTATTATCAAATTTCATTCTAAAACTATTATTTACTTTTGTGCTAACTTAAAGTCCTCTAAACTCCAACAGAATATTAAAAAAAACTGTTTTAAAAAA
This sequence comes from Araneus ventricosus, assembly GCA_013235015.1. Taxonomy (NCBI): domain Eukaryota; kingdom Metazoa; phylum Arthropoda; class Arachnida; order Araneae; family Araneidae; genus Araneus; species Araneus ventricosus. The sequence goes on along the minus strand of BGPR01002775.1, from coordinate 71,720 downwards.
TACAAGTTCAGATGTCATTATTTAATCACTAAACAAACAATGAAGGCAAAAAAACATACCTGACTCCAGTCACAGTTAACAATTCACCTTGTTGAAAGGATAAGTCATGCTTCTGCTCAGCTTTAAAATCATGCAGAGCTACACACTCAAAAGTCTATAAAGATATGTGAAATAACTAAAGATATTTGCAATAACTAGATACATTTGTAAAATATGTTATATAAAACAAAAACAAAATCTAATTTAAAAAATTAAAATATGCAAATTATGAATAAACTTTCTTCTCAGACAAGTAGTAGATGAAGATAAGGTATGCATGAAATGAATATTCTTTTAAAAGAAGTATCACAGTTATTAAGGAATGATAAAAGAAACTCAAGTCACCAAAGAAATTCAGAAAACAAAACCAAGGTATAAAATTATTTCACGTATTAGAAACATATTCTTTAGGAAACAATTTTATATGCAAGCTCGGAAAGGAAAATATTTCAGAGACAATTAGAAGTTTTATCAATTACCAAGAAAACTTATATTTTCTTTATTTGAAAGTATAAAAAAGTTTTCAAAAAGTCTTTAAATTCTATTAACAAATTTTTAAAACCTTTCATATTTCTGATGTAATATTTAAAATATGGAGAAAATAAAGAAATTATTACTAAAGCATTGATAGAAGTAGAGAGAAATTAATATAATAAAAATTAATATAAGAAATTAATTATATCAGTTTGCTGCTTCATGAAGACAACTGAAATTGATATATCCAATAAATTTTACTTCAGTTCAAATTTCACTTAAAAACTTATTTTAAAATAAAGCTAAAAAACTTATTTTGAGCAATGAAGTATATAGAAGTGTTTTGATGAATTTCATTAAATTAAATTGTAATGAAGTGTCTGCTTTGTAAAGAATTTCATGTACAAACAAAATATGCTTTTTATAAAGAAATTAGCTGAAAAAAATTAAGAGTTTAAGATCTGTTATTTATATTTAATTTTAAAAGAAATTGAAGTCATGTTGAATTAGATTTAAGATTTAATAGATAAATAGTTCATGCATTTTAAGACTTAATGTATTGATCCACAACATCTGCTTTTTCTCTTTTGTAACATTCAAATGAGAAAACACAGACACCTTTATCTCTAATCCACTTCAATTACCTTTAATGTACTTTAATTACCTTGAAATAAAAAAAAATGTTACAGCCATAAAACATTTTTTATTTTCACCAAGACAAGGGTCATTCTTAATGATTGATCAAAGAACATGAACTAGAAGAATAAGCTGATCTACCTTTTTATCACATAAATTTTTATTATTACAATTGAATATAAACAATAAGACTTGCATTATTCAAATGTTTTAGGACGTGCTAATTAAGGAATATCAATGAATATTCACCTACTTAATCTCATATCTAATCTAATCTTTCAAGAATAACAAGATATAAGATTCAGAAGGAAAAAGTGAACACTATTTACTTAAAAATATTTAATGTAAAAAAGTCAAAAATTTTATGCATTAGTGGGTTGACATTTAAAACTTGGAATCTAGATTTAAAATGACAACTACATGATGCTGATTATTGCTATAATTTAAAAAATGATATAAGTAAGTGAGAAAATAATTAAGCTTAATAATCACAATACAATCTTATTTTTCTATAACTACCATCATTTTTAATATAATCAATAAATAATTTATTCAAAGATCCCAAAAGTTTGGAAAGAGATATTTTGGCATTTTCTGAAAAGTTTTTTAATTTAAAAATTTATATTCATAACAACTGACCAAAAACAGAAGAAGTTTGCTTCCTTAACTTCTATAAGGTAATTAATATTTTAATACGGACTCAGTAGAGAGAAAATGAATACAAAATTTAAATTTATGCAGTAATACAATTCAGCAAATGAAGACTTACCAAGTTTTGCAAGCTGTCATCTTTGCTGTCACTTTCTTCATCAGTCATGATGCAAAATTGATCAAAGGAAACAAATGATCAATAATCTTTATTCATCCAAATTATACAGCTAAAGATGTCAATCTGAAGTTATTAGATATTCATGTAAATAAAATTTCATGAGAAAATACAGTAGTGCAATCAATAAACTTAGAAACTACTGAACATACACTTTATTTTTATGACACCATTTCGGAAATTTAATTACTTGATATTTTCTAATTTATCAAATAATCTGTCAGCAATAGCTATAATTTTTTTTAAATTAACAAGAGCAAATTAATAAGTAAGTTTGCTAAAATTAAAATATTCAGCAAAATCTTTACAAGATAAAAGAAACAGTCTTTAGTAGAATTTTTTCATCAATATAAAAAAGTATTTTCCCCCAATATAAGAAAGTATTTCCTCCTAATTGCATTAAAATATATAGTATAGTAGTATATTTGAAGTATTAATACTGTAGCATTTAAAATGAGAGTACATTTTATCCTTATTCTCGGATTTATAAATTATAACAGAAATTCTCAAAATTTATGTTTCCTAACACATCACACAGATGAAGCATTTAATTTCTCACAAATTAAAAAGCCACACAAAATAAATCAAGAGCAGCAAAAGGAATTTTGACAAAGTACACTCTAAACTAACATGTAAAAAAATCTTAGGAAAGTAGAAAAAATCATTTGAACTTTCAAGAATCTAGAATAGAGAAGAAAAAGTAGCTGACACTGCCAATATTAGTATTAGCTGTGACTAATCATTAAATTTCAAGGTCACAACAGCAGTTTCCTGAGATCCAATAAAAAGCATATAAATTGTCTGAAATAGCAGTGCAATGAACAAAGCACAAAGAGAAAAATGGCAAATTATACTACCTACTAAAAAATGAAAAAAAAATATCTTCTAATTTTGATCATGTTTACAATTTTATTATATAAAAGCTATTATGTCATAATGATGTAATTTACATGATTTTGCCAATAAAAGAAACTTCTTAGTGCTTATAAGTTCAGGTAAAGTATTTCACATTATAGATCCTTAAATGTAAAAGTTTTAGCACATAATTCTTTGACAACAGACAATCTTTCCTCTAAACTTCTAGATTATTCCAGGAAAATATCTGAATTGTGATAAATTGAATATGCTTATGTGTGCATAAAAATTACAACTAGATAAAAGCTGCAGCTCAGAAAAATATGGATATTCCACTGCATTGAGCTAATTAAAATTTAATAAGGTATTTTAATTATTTTTAGTAAAACATATCCTGTTTTGGAATTTTATGTTCTATTTCTCTTCATCAGTAAAGAGCAAAAGCATATGTGACTCCAAAAATAAATTATTTGCTCAATGTAGGATCATTTTAATAAAACATCTCATATATGACACTCTGTAAAATTATATCATTCATACCCAGCACAAGAAAGATTTATCTTTTCCCCCCTGGATATTTGATATTAAAATTTTATTTAACTAAAATGCAATAAAAATAATACGTATAATGAAATAAAATTTCAATAATGTAAGAATGCTAAAAATAAAATTTACTCCAAAATTAATTTAACTGATAATAGAAAACAAAAAAAGAAAAATACAGAAGAAGTAAACAATAGCGATAACAATACACCTTTTTGCATGCCCAACATAGCAGAATCCAGTGATTGCATTAACAATATTGTCCTACAATTTTTAATATCTTTTGTTAAATTATATTAATTGTAATTGTTAATTTAACTGACATTCTTTCAAATGATTAATGATTTTATAAAAAGAACGTAATCAAATTTGATGTCTCAGAATTTTTTAACGAAAAGTGTTTACTAACCTTTTCCTTACAGATAATACATATGTTATGCCAGCAGAATTTTTATCTTAAGAATTATATTCATGGGTCTTCGTGAAATATGCTTATCTCTAGAATTATGCCCAAGGGCTGGTATAGTTGCAATGCCAATAAGCAGGATTTCACTCCCCTCATCTAATTTAACTCATCTATCCCTTGTCTAATCACTTGGGTAATAATTTTACTTCTCTGTCTTATTTAATGTTCCCATGCATAATGGATAAATTGCTTACTAATGAGCGAAGACAAGAATCCCTGAGTGGTTGAGGGAGACCACAGAACGACTTATCTTCTAATCCTTGAAAAAAAAGAAAAAAGAATTTTCTTGTTTCTTCATCAAAATACCCTTATGATAACAGTCGAAGATTCTTACCTAATTTTATTAGAATATCATCCTTATAAGAAATTATATGAATGACTAATGTTTAACCTGGAGTTTAGGATGCGTACTCACTTTGTTTCCCTTAAGCTCGCCAATTGTTTGTCACCAAGAGAGAGAGAGTGCCAGAATATTTGTTTTGGATGCGAGTTTAAAATTTTTTCAGCGTCGTTTACGCATGCGCCAACAGTGATTTGTTTACCAGATGGCAGATGCCCTTAATTTTGCCTCATTTATATTGGTACACTGTCTGCTCTCTTCAATTTGATTGGTCGGCATATGAATTTGAATAATACTTCATTAGGAATTTTTGATCATTTACCAAACGATTTTTTTCAATAAACGTTTGCTTCTCTTCTAAAGGTTTTCGTTCATTGAATTTGCTGTTTCTCTTTCTCTGTGTTGTTGATTATGGCTTCCAAATATCGAACAAGGAATGTTTTTTCTGGAAACAATGGTTCCCTGCTACATTTCATTGTCTTCAGACGTCGTATTTTTCCTGCATTCGTGCTTTCCCAGTGTGCTTCATTTCCTAATGAAAAAGCAAAGCTACTAGGGGCCCACTTTGCTGAAAGCAAAGCTGCTGATGTTTTTTTAAGTTAAAAAAATTTGTCCGGTACACACTTGGAATGCCGAAGGTATGGCGTGCTCAATCTCTTGTTTTGAGATGCTGTAGGCATCGAATGTGCAGGAGACCTATAAAAAACTCACTGCGCATCCTAAACAGTGTTTGGCAATGGCAAATAAAATTGCACCAGAGAAAATTGTCGAGAAAATAGTACGCACCCTAAACTCCAGGTTTACCTGACTAATAACCATGTTATTTTGAATAAACACTTAGGGATTGCACAAGTATAAAACCGCTACATATATTTCCTGATTGTTTCTTCTTTAATTATTATATATAAAAAAAATCGAAATCCTAAAGATTCAGTGTTTACAGTATTTTCATCAAATTATTTTATTATCAAAATTATGAAAGAATATCTTACTTGCATTTTAATAAATAAGATAACGTTTAATAATAATAATAATACAATTTCTTTTTATTATATAGTATGCATATAAGTTGCAAACATTAGGAAGGAAAGAAATACCTGATTAACGCGTCGATGATTAAACAAATGTTTTTTTTTATTCTGAACAGACATTTAAGAATCTCTTAAAGTTGTGAATATGTCATTCAAAAATAAATAATATAAAGAATGGCAATTAGCAAAATTTATAACTCTCTTACAGAAAGAGCACTTTAGAGAAACACTTTAACCAACGGACAGAAAAATCCGAAGCCAGGTGCATTTATAATCGGTTACCATAGCAACTTTGTTTTCAAAAGTAGTTGAAGTTGAAGTAAAGCCTTACCGGCTTAGGAATGTTGCCAGTTTGAAAAAAGCAATGTCTTTATCTCTCGCTCATTACAGTATTGACAGTCTGGTTTAACGGATCTATTCTCGTACCCCGGTTGGGTTGGGAGCGTTTCGCCTTTCGACAGAGGGACGTTAATGGCTTTTTCTCGACCGAAAGAAGGGGTCTGATTCTCGTACCTCGGTCGTTTCGAACATCTCGCTTTCCGCTAGGAAATGACGTATTTCTGCAGCGAGCGCAGCAAATCAAGCGATCGTCATGCGATATTTTTGTTTCAGATTCAGTTCGAGTTTTGAATCGCCAAAGGAACTATGGCGAAGCGTACATTTGCTTCCCAATTCCAAATTATGTTGGATTATTTTGAGAAATATGTACAAATTTTAAGTGGGAAACTTGATCGCATCTTTTCAAAAGACACCAAGGGTAAGAGATGAGAAGATTTAACTTCTGCTCTTATAAGATGCATTATAATTCATCTTTCTTGCTTTCATAAGTCCATTGTTAAAGGGGGATTAAACCACTTATCTTTTACAAAATATACATTTATAATAATATATTCATTTATAGAACATAAATTGCAGTCTTCTTTTCAATATATTGATGTAATTTTACCAGTTTTCTAGAGAGAGGAAAATTAATAAACTTTTCCATGCCAATTATTTTAACATGAATAAATCTTATAAATTAATATTACAAACCATTTGTTTTTATTTTTCCAATTACATAAGCACATAAAACATGAAAAAAGTTATTAAATTCAGAAAATTTTCACAACATTAAAAAAATTACATCTTTATCAAGGAACAAGAAAAGTTCTTTTATTGTCAGATTTTGCAATTACTTTGTAAATATTTGACAAATTTCTTTGAATTAAAACCCAAATAAAAAAAATTGTAATGATATATACGGAATGAGGAAAGTCATTCCACGCTCAATGTTAAAAAATCTAAAGTAATTGACAAATTCTTCTTCAGATTGGTCAAATGGATTACATTTATCCCTATAAACCCTTTCAAAAAACAATTAACGTCTTAGCAGCCTCCATTTTAAACGAAAATTTGATAAGTTCTGATATCGAAACAACACTTCTAGCCAGCGAATAGCGTTTACGTACAGAGCTGGCGAGAAATCGGGGTCCTTTATTCGACCGAGCGAGATCCCAACCGGTTTGAAAAACGGATTCGAGAATCGCACTTGTCGTTAACGGGCAGAAAAAAGTGACGTCTCCCAACCCAACCGGGGTACGAGAATATACCCTTAAGTTTCAGTTTAGTTCGTTAGTTAAAAAAATAAGATAGGTGGCTTTCTAGCCAAACGAACCAAGGTCGTATTTAGATTAGGGGGTCTATTCTGGTACCCACTGTTGGGGTGGGGTCCGCCGGGTAAAAACGGAACCCCCCCCAACTCCAGAATACCAGATATAGACCTGTATGGCTCAGTTTTTTTTCTAGTTTACAAACATTACGCAGCAGGACACGTTTGGTTTCTCTTATCACGGCAGGGTAATATTTTTGTAAGCAATCAAAAATTGATTAAACAGCCAGAATTATGAAGATAAATGTTCTGGTTTGAATTGATGCACACTAATTAACAGTGATCTGTTAAAATAAATCTTTTTAAATTTTTCAGACCAATCAAAATCCCTAATTCACTGGGTATGTTGATTACTGTTTCGCAAATGAGAGCGACACAGCAGATGAGGAGTAACAGTATTGACTTTTTTTGCAGTACCAACTGTGTTCACATTTTTTATTCTCCCATGTATTTGGCTTTATTAGGAAAATGGCAGAAGTGCTCTCAAGAGTTTGCTTGAAATGTGTCAACTGCAATTTTCGCGCTGTTTTTCATGACTTCTGTTTTGTGCGCGAAAAACAAAGAGTAGATAATAGATAAAAAGTTTTGAGTAAGCGAAAAGATTACTGGTTTTTGAGAAGTGAATGTACTGTTTTTTTAGAGAACATGTTTTACAATTTCCGGGTTGCGCCAGTAGTTTAAAATTCTTATGGAAGCTTAATTTATTTCCTCAACTTTTGAATAGCAGTTGAACGTCATTTTTTTTATTCTACCAAGTTCAAGGGAAAGAAATTTTTTTTTTCGTTCCAAGTAAAGTAAGAGAACAAATATTTGAATTACATTCCAGATAGCAATTTTAGTTTGCAGCAATCTTGCTCTGCAAATCTGCAAGCTTGCAACAAATTTGACACGACAAGAGTGCAAACTTAAAACAAGTTTACGCAAACGAGATAGTCACCACGCGTCAAGTTTGTCACGTCAAACTCATTACAAACTAAAGCAGAAACAGAGTACGAACACAACCTCGGATTCGAACACGCGGCGTCTCGTTGCCTGCACCTGCCGTCCTAACCATTCAGGCAGCTAGACTCTGACAGGAGAAGATAGATTGCGCTAATAGATCGCGCATACGATTTATTTTAAATTCTTTTTCTTGATTTCATTAATTTTTTAAATTTTGAGTTGAGAATATAATTTGAAGTCAAAGAGGGAGCGATTTTCGCTAATAACTACGTTTTGCAAGTAGAATAAATTATGAAATTAGAGTTCAAAAGTAATTACTTTTAAAATGGGACAAAATGAAAGTTATTATTTTTCAACAAACATTGACTGTGTTTTGGGTTTAATTTTGCTTATAAACGTTAAAATTTCAACATTAAGAAAAAAGCGATATAGTTTTCTTTAAAGTGTGAATTCTATATTTAGTAAAAAGATGGAACATGTTTCAATTTTTTTTTTATAAAAAAGTTAGTTTTCTCACAAATTATCATTGATTTAATAAAAAGAAGGACGGTCTAGGAGATGCTATTAAAAATCGGATGTTTTTTAAAACAGAGACGAACATTATCTATAATTGTGGTATCATCTTTGCTGCTAACTTATTTTGCAATCGTAGTGTGAAATTTGTCATGACATCTTCACAGCAAACTTGTTTTGCAAATGGGTTGGTCGATAATGTTTTTTTACTTTGCAGGACGTTCACTACAAAGTTGCCACAACAAGTTTGTTATGACAAGCTAATATCAAGAAAAATCAAACTTGCTGCTGTATATGCTATCTGGGATAGAAGAGATGAAGGTAAGAAGATTCTATTCATTATTGCATGTTACTAACATTTCTCGACAGGAAAAAAATTGTTTTTTAAAACCTTTTCCCAGATGGTAATTTTAGTTCGCAGCAATCTTACTCGTCAAGAGCACAACAAGTTTGCAGAAGCGACGAAGTCACCACACGACGAACTTGCAGAAAGCTTGTCGCGTCAACCTGTAGCAAACACCAAGTGCACAGACGAGCATTGGATTCGAGCCCCCGACCCGACAGCTCGCTCCGTGGCCTGTCGCCGTAGCCACTCAACTAGCGGGACCTTAGTAGCCGGACACAGATTGCGCTAATACATCGTGCAGATACATATTTTATTTTAAACTGTCTTCTTGATTTCATTAATTTTTTAAATTTTGAGTTGAGAATATGATTTGAAGTCAAAGACAGAGCGATTTTCGCTAATAATTACGTTTTGCTAGTGGAATAAATTATGAAATTAGGGTTCAAAAGTAATTACTTTTAAAAATATGAGACACAAAGTAAGTTATTATTTTTCAACAAACATTGACTGTTTTTAAGTTTAATTTCAACATTAAGAAAAAGGCGATACATAGTTTTCTTTAAAGTGCGAGTTCTATATTTAGTAAAAAGATGGAGAATTTTTCAAAAGTAATTTTTTTTTATAAAAAGACCTAGTTAGTTTTTTCAAATTATCATCGATTTATTGAATTAATAAAAAGAAGGACTGTCTAGGAGATGCTATTAAAAACTGGATGTTTTTTAAAACAGAGACAAAGATCCAAACCAGATATTTACAACTGTATCCAGGTCGTAGTGTGTAAGTGTGACGTATCGACTTTGTAACAAACTTGTTCTGCAAGTGGGGTGGACGATCATGCTATATTACTTTGCAGGAGGTTTGTTGCAAATTTGTCACATCAAATTTCCCATGACAAGATAATATCAAGAAAAATCAAACTTGCTGCAAACGTGCATGCTATCTGCGTTATAAGCAAGTTATTATTATTTTTTTTGAATTCTTTGTAACTTTTAAAAAACAAGTTGGACAGAATACTATTCTATAGCTACAAATGCCAAACCATTCACCGTGATGAATGATAACACGCTTTTTTTATCGAGTGAATCAAGAAATTACCACACAAATTAATTTCGGTACTCAGGGAGAAGGAGAAAATTTTGCTTTTCTTTTCAAGGAAAGAGCGGCTCGCTTCTCAAAATCTACCATAAGCAACTCGACGAAAATCTGTCCAAAAATTGCCGGATAATAAATGGATCGACATTCTCAAATACATTAAGAGAAGACATTTTTTTATTAAAAAAAATATAAACGACAGCATTCGAGCTAAGCAAGTTCAAGGCATTAATGGGGCTCTGATAACCATGTCTGTGCAACTTATACTAATTTAGGAGCATTAAAAAAATAACTCGAGGGCATAAATGATTTTAAAATACACGAATCGTATAAATTCCTGAACAAACAACTGAATGAACCGTCCGAAAATATTAACTTTTGGAATATTTTCTCTCCGAATGATGAATATGATTTCCAAACAGAAAATCTTTCCGATGGAATAATTTCTACTTTTTTTGAGTCCCAATAGGGAAACTAACTGGAAGAAATATTCTAATCGCAACAGATACCGCTAAGAATGATCATAGGAATCCATGTGCATAGCAGCAATTAATATCTAAAAAAATAAAGAATTTTTATGTTAATCTTTTCAGCCTCAATGGCATTTTTACTAGCAAAGCTTTGGCTTTTTTAAAGCCTAAATTCATTTCCGAAAAAAGAAATAATAGAAACAAAAAACTTAGAAAAAAACACGCCTTTTTTCAGTGCATTAAAAAGAAAAAAAAGAATAATAATATTTTGAATAGAAAATCTGGATTTAAAAAAAAAATCTCAAAAGTGTGAGGCGCAGATAGAAATGCTCTAAGTAAACTGTAATTATAATCACATTTGTAATGTATTTTAATTTTTATATAATGAATGTTTAGAAATGTTTTGTTTCTTCTGATAATCCTAATGGGCTCTCACTTTTACGATGTTTGTTTCGACCTACAGATTTTTTGATAAAAAACATATTTTTCTTTTTTTTGTTACACTTATCAAAGCGTTTCTTTAAGAAAAAAATTATATATTTTTTCCATTTATTTGCTATATTTGGTGAAATATTCAGATTATAGTTATCTTAATAATGTGTAATAATTGTAATTTAAATTAGATTTATGCATGGTCTAAATAAAATAAAGAATCGTTACTAAGTTTCATGGTTTTTAGGCATTTTAACAATTGAATTTAAAGAACTAAATCATTAATTTCATTAGATGTAAACCATACTTCATCAAAATTTAGTTCAAATATTAATGCAATTCCTGTCCACTGTTTCTCTTTTTTTCATAACTAATTCTTTTCTTGGTCTTTTATTAGAATTAATACTTTCAGCTTAGCAAAAATTAAATAAGATGGCAAATTTAAAGTTGGTTGACATAATTAAATTATTACAATTAATAAGATGAACGAGTCAGCTGGTCGCCGAAAGTGGCTAGTTTATAATACTACAAAAGTAATGTAAAAATAGAGTAATGTAATGTAATGCAATAATTTGTGAGCTCAGCTCTCAAAATATTTTTCCTCCTTTTGTAAGATATGCACGTTCTATTCTCTGTTGACTGAAAATAGGAACTCCACTTTTCTTCCCAATTATTTGCCATGTAAAAAAGCACCAGAAATCTACCCGATAGGACTGAAGCTCCTTTACAATTTCTACAACGCTGTAAACATGACTAAATAAGCAAGCTACCTCTCCCCCAAAAAACATAGATCTAAAAAATAGCGTAACTGTTCGCTTTCAAAAATGTTCTTTGGTCGTCAAATTACATGATTTCCCTTCCCCTCTTGTAACAGTTTTAGCCGCCTGAAGAAGTCTTTTTTTCTCATTTACTTTAGAAGAGTTAGAAGACGAGTTCGCTTGTCCGTCAGTTTTACGACAGCAAAATGCACAAACAAAACAAGCACGTTAGCCACCTCCAAGGACTGCACCCTTCGTGTAAAGAGGGGTTATCCCCTTCTTCTTGTCCGGAGCCGCCAAGAAGAATAAAAATCTTGTAGTTATTGCGACCCGGTCTTGCACAGAAAAGGTTGTATGGTTTAATTTAAAACTACCTACTGTTTTGCTTAGAAAAGTTTCTTTACTTGCTCTCTCTCTTATACACACACATATTTGGGGCCCATATTGACTTATGTGAAAGGGACCCAGCTTGCCATCAGGCAGGCTGGCAACCTGGCCAGACCTCCACTGGACAAAATAACAAACAGCATTATGTTACACAGGTTTGATGACCAAACGCGTCATGTGTCAACGGGGAAGCTCATTTCAAAGGAAGGTCCTTCTTCACAGATTTGGGGGTCTCGGGAAGATAGTTTGAAATCGATTAACTTCACAAGGTTTCTCCTGGTTTCTCACGGTATCCCTGATTCATACTGATTGGATATCGCATTCTTTGGAAGTTGGTGACGAATAAGCAGCAAAAAAAGTGAAATTACTATTTTCGATCAAAAGAGAGTGAAGAACGGAAAAATTTATCCATTTTTTTTGGCAAGGTGTAATAACACACTATTATTTATCGATCTTTACATTGCTTTTAGTGCTGAAGATTTGCAAAATTTGTATGCTAAAAATACGATATTGGTTTATTTTAAATTTTATTTCTCAAAAGTCAGAATCAATTATTCTGCGAAACACATTATAAAAAATTGAAAAACAGAGGGTTATTATCATGATAATAATTAATTCTAAGAAATGATATTTTCATGCACAATCAGGAAGTTCTTTTGGATATAAGTTGATAATGCATATAGTTTCCTTTATTTCAATAATAAAATTACAAAACGAAACATTTTTCAGAATCTACAATTTTAATGTTTTATTTTTAATTAAAATGTCGAGTCCAAGCTATCGACTCAATAAAGTCTGGAATGATCTCTTTGCTTACGAAACCTTTGGTATTTAGAAGCCTGAACTCATCCAACAGGTAGACTTATAAATTTGTCATTACATTGCACCACCCCCTTATTTTGCAAAATACGTTAAATGTGAAAAATTGAAAATATTATACAGTTATTGAGTTAAATATCAATCGGGTTTTTTCTTATTTAATTATAAACGTACATGACATTTTTAAAAAATGGCAATATTTGTTAACTTCAATTTTACACTGTTTAAAGTGAATAAATCTAAATTTATCAAATTCCACTTTTATAATTCTACTATAAACTTTACTACAAGCATCGTTTGTATATTTTATCTCACACTTTCAACTCATTTTTGAACAGTAATATTTAGATACTTTCAAATATACTCCAACATGAAATAATTTATTTGTTGCTCGTCGGCTCACAGTGGCCTAGTGGTAAGGTCTCGTCTCCGGGGCTGGAGGATTTCAGGTTTGAAACCCGATTCCACTTAAGATCCGCTGTATATGTGGGCGAAATTTGACGTGTGAGTCAAACGTCTTTCTAGCGTGATTTGGAAGTTTGGAAAGGGGTGCCGACTCAGGTGTTGTCCTCGACATCTGACCGTAGTTCAAAATTACGAGGTCCTCCACTAAATAGCCCTCTTCTTGTTTCAAAACGGGATAATTAAACTAAACTATTGACTACTCACTGTAACCTAAATCGCACAAATTCGCCTTGGAGGTAAAAAGAATTAGTATGGTTCGTCATAAAGCTGGAATTCTTTCAATTATCTTCAATACATCAGAGTAATGTTTAAGAATCTATAGTTTATCTATGAATTTTTTAAATCTTTTAGTTAAAAGGGAAAAATGCCATAAGAAACAAAAACAGACGACGGACTTCTGCAATTTATTAATTTATTCTCAGCTATGGAGATGGAAGTGTCTTTCTGAATCTCCGTATAACTCTGCAGATACATTTTAACGATAGTAACTACCTTTGCAAGCTGAGAGAATTCTTTCAGCAAACTAAAGTTGAGACTTTCATACACCAGAGATTCAATGGGACGAAAAAAGACCCTGTGCTTTAGCTCGTTTAAATATAAAAAAGCAGAAACAGAAAAACTAACTTTAATGACATCCTAAACACTTTTGGTTTCATCAAAAGCCAGGAAGGTGAATTTATAACATATCGGAAACAATCGCGTTTAAAATTTTTAAGAAGTAATATATCCTTTTTCTTGTACAGAAATATTGTTCGATGAAATGATAAGGAAGTGTAATTTTATATGTCAGACGAATTAATAACGTTGTAATTTTAATTCATGCTCGAATCGGCATTTTTTTCTGCATGAATTTCAGTTTATGAAAATGAATTTTAACTTCGTCATAAGGCGCTAGATAAAATATCATTAAGCATTATTGGTTGCAAATTTTGATTGATAAGTTTAAAGTTATGTGTGACATTAATTGATACATTATTAAACATATTAACTTAGTTACCAAGGTATTTGTACGATTTTATCCGTGCTTACAAAAGATTAATCTCAATATTTAGAGTTTCTTTATTTTCATTGCTATTCGTGTGTGTGTGTGGATGTTCTATGGATTAAGAGATTTGTGCATATTTTATAATATTTTTTTCCAAGTATAAGGTAAAAGGAATGCATTTTTTATTTATACTTTCCTAATGTATCAAAAGTTTTACACAAATAACTCTTTGAATTTCTTATTTGAGCCCAATTTAAGTGATAAAAGTTAGAATGCATGATATTTTCTGTGAAAGTTTAGCAAAATTTCGTTAAAAACTTTCGAATTGTTTTTATAAAATTTGTTTTTAACCATTTTTGTGAAATATTCTTGTGATACTTTTCAGATTAAAGAGCTGTCCGTATATAATGACTATCGTGAAGTTATTTGTAAAGTATAAATCAATATATCAATTAAAAAATGTTTTATATACTGTTTTTTAGGTTTATTTGCACTTTTAATGTTTGCACTCCAAAACGTAAAGTTCCCAAAAAAAAAATGAAGATCACATTTCAGAAGAAAAATTAGTAAGATGAGCACAGTTTTGGTAAGTAGGTACGCCAGTGTTACGAAATGAAACTACCGCAGCTCTTAGCGAAAGTTCATCCCCCAGCTTAACTTACGGGTTAGAGGAATTTTTGCATGGCCATATAATGACCTCTGTCAATTTTCGATAAAATTTATCAATGTTGATATTTTGAATAATTTTAGCATTAATTTTGATAAATTACTTCATGCAAAAAATTATTTTAAAATCAAAAGTGTATATGGAATATGAGTAAACTACTTCATATTACCGTCACAAAAAATCCATGGAAATACGTCTGTTATTACCTAAGATATCAATAAAAATCCGTAATTTTAATTTTATTGATATATTAAACTAAAATATATCAATACGGAAAATTTTAAATGCTCATAATTTCGAAATGGATAGCAATCCTAAAATGGTGAAATTTGATATTCTAGCCTTAACTTTGATGTAGTTCTGGTGATGGTTCAACTAGTTAAATTTGTGAAAACAGTAAATGGTAAGAACAATCAAAAGGTATAGTACCAAAGATTTGAACTTAATGAAGAATAACCTAAGAATGATAAATTGAACTTTTGATAAAAATAAATACTGAACTCACTGGTTTTAAGATCACAGAGACTAAGGATCAGAGAAGAGCATTGAAATCAGAGAGAGAAAGGATTATAAACGCCGAGTTTACAGATGCCACGCTGCATTCATTTATTACATCAAATTTTGGTATTGCTGTCAGAAATTTTGAAGTAAGTGTATATTTCAATATGTAGTCGACCTCTTAAGAAATTTTTAGCCATGCATATTTTTAGAGGAACTATTAAAGGATTGAAATAGTACTTTCGTTTAAAAGTATACGTCGTTTTCTTCCATGTCTGTATATATTCTTTTTCTTATTGTGGTTAAAATAACGAGAATAATAAACTATCAGATAATACAAAAGAAAGCATTCTAATCGTAAACTATTTAACAATGCAAATATAAAATATATTTCAGCTTAGAAATTTTCTAGCTTGCACTTAATATTTTAATTAAGATGTTTACTACAAAACTGAAGTGAATGATAGAAATTTTAAAATTAAGATCATAACTATGCTTTTTATGAAACCTGGGCATTTCAGATATGCATTAATGAAACATTGTTTAAAAGCCTTTTCACTGTATACTTTTAGTCTAAATTAATACCTGTGATATTAAAAAGCTATTCTCAATGTAAGAAAATTCATTATCCAAAAATAATGAGCAAATTGTAATGAAATTGATGAAAAAGTAATATTTAAATAAAAACAAGCAAAAAACACATTTGTGATAAATTTCGTTGTCCAGTATCTCACAGGAAAATGCATTGATCCAAACAAGCACAATAACCTAAAACAGGCAATTTTACTGTCGATGATATTTGCTGTTGAATTTATAAACGCAAACGATCCGAAAGCGTGATAAACTGACACTTCCAAGTGACAAGCTGCAATCAATTAGGGTGAACATCTGTCTTTGCATTGGGGGAGAGAGCAAGGAATCTTTATCTTGAAATCGGTCTATAATTTAGTGAAGAGTTTTCATTGACAGCAGGCGTGTCGATTAAATAGACAATTTTAGGAACGCTGATTTCTATTCCTTATTAGGAAGTCACGTTTCATTCATCGGAAGAGGAAAATTATATGCTTGCCATAATTGAAAGTCGTGCTCTTTGCGAAATATGTTAAGAGTATATGAAAATATTGGTTTGAAGTTTTGTTTTCCTTCCCAACCAAATTATTTGGTCTGGCAAAAAGAATCTGGATTAATTCTGCAAGTGTTCTCAGCTCTGTCAGTAGTGTTGGCAGAAATCAATCGCAATTAAAGATAATTGCCTTTTCTTTCTATATCTCAAATGTGTACAGAGGTAAACTATCTGAGTCCAAATTTGATGATTTTAATGTTTTTATCGTATTTGCACTATACCGACCATTTGTCCATTTTTTATGGGTAAAGTGCCGTAAGTGGGGGTGAACCTCTCTCCAAAAATAGCTAATATGGCATCCTATACGTTGCGCTTGGGAACTTCTCTTGGCTTTTCTGTAAAATGCTAAAATTGTTACTTACTATAGTTTACCTCTGACATAGAAATATAAGGATGATATTTTCTTGAATAGAAGGTAAAGAATTCTGCAGAATATATAAATTATACAGTTGTAGTAAAAAAAAAAAGATCTGAAATAAATCTATCAAATATACCCTAATATAGTAGAACCCCGGGAATCTGAGCTAATTGGGGCTGATCTTTGTTCAGGGAATTCGGATTATCCGGGAAATTCGGAAAAATAATCTTTATATACCAAATTCAGTAGGGTATTGACTCTAGGTGCTCTGTGAAGGCGTACGGAAAGAGCACGCGGCGATTCGTACGGTACAGTGGCAAACAAATTGAGGGTAAAAAGAAGATATCTGAGTTCGTTTCTACTAATTAAGGTGCTGTATTCACTCGTAAAGACCAATTTGAATACTTCTTTTAAGTTAGGAATAAACATTAGCTTTGTTTTTGATTAGTAATTTTTATTTTCCCTTCATTTTTCAGTAAAAATTTTTCAGAAAATGAAAAAAAGACGTTCGGATTATCCAAAATTTCGGATTCCTGGGGTTCGTATTCTCGGGGTTCTACTGTACAATCTAATGTCCATTACAAATGAGAAAAGAATTTTTTGCATTAAGCCAGACTTGCTAGTTGGAGCATTTTCTAAAGCTCATGCGCATCCTTTGTTACACATTTTGGGATTTATTTATTTGATATAATTTCGGTTTGACTTTGATGCTTTTACTCTTCCCTGATACTTATACTGGAATTTTGGAAAAGAGAAAACTTTTAGAATTCATTTGTATCATTTCATTTTTTTCATGGAATTTTTGGTGGAATCGGGCGTTGAAACCGCAATCCTGAAGTTGAGTCTCTACCATTAGGCCAATTTGGCCTATAAGGAGTATATGAAATATATATATATATTTCAAATAATCAAAACTTTTGTTATATATATATATAAATTAAACTTGAGCAAACATTTTTAAACGCAATAAGTAAATTATTTCATTTACTTATTACTGAATAATTTACATTAATATTTAAAAGGGCAATATTAAGAATAATCAATTTTGTATTAACCCTTTTCACTTGTATGTCGAGTCTGACTTGATATTCTGAATGATGCATCGTTTTCGCATTCTCGTTAAATAACGATTATCATAAAAGCTAAATAATAGCAAAAACTCTCAGATTAAATTTCAGGAATTAAAAACAAATTAATAATTATATTTTTCAGCTTTCTGTGTGTGATCAATAAAAGGAATCCTTACACTAACACGTATATAATTATACATCTTATAACTTTACCGAGTGAAAAGGGTTAAGGAGATAGGTATAGTGGTTGATGTTCTATTCATCTATAGTAACAAAAACTATTATCATGAATTTGAATGAATGACTCAAATAACGTAATTAAAAGCTATTTTACTTTGGTACATGGATAATGAAGTTATGCACTAAAGTAGATATTTTCATTATTTATTTAAATATCACATTTTTGAAAAAACAATTGATAAGCCCTTTTGTTAGTTGATGAATTATCCATTTGTAGATTGCTTATTTTATAAAATATGCACTCCCGTGGATAATTTAAATAGATAATATATAGATTTTTTAACGGCATCATAATTCAGAATTGTTAAAAAAATAGTGGATATAAAAATATAGGTCGTTATGAAATATTTATAGGTTCAATTCTATTTAAATGAAATAATATTTCCATTTCAGGAATTGATATAAAAGATGAACTGGTTCAGTGTGATTTCCTTCATGAAACAGGATCATTGTGATTTATGATTAAAAGTCCTTCTCCACGAGATCGTACCAGCTAATTTCACAACGCTATTTCATTCTGGAAAACCTTCAGTATTAGGATAAAGAACAGCCATCTGCACGGCGGCCTCCACGAGTGAAAAAATGTTCTTGTGCTGCGATACTTGGTGCTGAAGTTCCAGTTGTTGT
Source organism: Araneus ventricosus (assembly GCA_013235015.1). Taxonomy (NCBI): domain Eukaryota; kingdom Metazoa; phylum Arthropoda; class Arachnida; order Araneae; family Araneidae; genus Araneus; species Araneus ventricosus. The sequence continues at coordinate 53,070 of BGPR01002775.1, read as the reverse complement.
TAAAGGATCCGTCGAGGAATCACATTTCACCAACACTTTCTCAATGTACTGCAAAATTAAATGATCATCCCACTGACTTCTTGGTGGACTGTGGATCCTAGGGTGACGCAGTTTTAATCCTAAGCGTTCAAGTTCTGTCATCATGATTTCGTAATCATATCCTTCATGTCTGACATCATGCTCCACAAAGTCGGCTCCCAGAATTTCTTCTGGTGGAGCCAGACGAATGGGCACAAAGTAATTGATGCTCTAGGAACAGAAAAGAAATGGAAGTTAATATGAATAATTTAACTAGTTAAAAATTGCCTTGAAAATAATTAGAGATGAATTTATAAACACTTACAATGCCTAACGCTAAAGCAACATCACCATTTTGTACATTTTGTTACTTGTTTATAAGATTGATTTAAGTTTTCTTAGTAACTTAAGTAATAACTTGTTTATAAGTTTTGTTTTGAGATTGATAATCACGAATACAACTTATAATAACATTCCTTGAAGAGCTAGTCAAAAATTATTGAAATTAATTTTTTCATTATAAATAAAGAACTAAATACGTGTTTGTAGTACAAAACAAACTCTCTATGAAAAATCCAAATTAATATTTTTAGTTGATACAATGTCTTTGATATGGTCAATAAGTACTTTACAAGATGAACATCTACATGAAAGAATTTCTGTCTAAACAGAAGGCATAAATTGTTAAACCGGATCTGCATGTCTTATAAAGATCAATGAACTCCATGCTATAATGCAAAGGTCATGCGCAGATATATGCACAGATGTATGCAAGATTAAGTCTGAAGTGCAATGCATTCGCAATTAGATGCCACTTATTCAGAGCAATCTATAGCCGTGATTATTCATCAGAAAGTTATGATATGCGTTCTGAATAAAGAGAAAGAAAATACATTTAGCTAAAATAAATAAGTTACAAATATTGCAACGAGGAGACATATTGTTTAATCCATAAGTTAAAAAAAACCGTTGTAGAAGTGATTTATCAATACTGTCAACTTTTCTTTGAAACCTAAAAATGTTCATTTGTCAAACGGAGAGAAATTTAAAAATAAAAAAGTGAGGGAGTGATGCAAAATGTCATTCTTGAATTCTGGAAAAGTTCTTGCGTTTTCAAGACTGGTTTACCCTTGCATCGCCACTGAACGTGGTGAAAGCTTGTGCTACCCATGAAGTCTGAAATCCACTCCTCTTCCACCATAAGCGCAACATCCTTAATTATCCATATCTGCAGAAACTGGCTTTCTTTTTCTTACAGGGAAAATATCCATCAATGTCATTTCACTGAATTTCTTGATTATTTTTCGGGATCCATTTGAGGCCATTGAACCCCTGAGAAACATTTTGAAATCTCGACATCTCGGCGAAGCTAATCGCCTTGTTAATAAAAGTTTCACAAATCGCTATATTCATGACGTAATGTCATTTTCCGTGGGAAAGGTATGAAAATGAAAATAGCTTTACTGTAGATTTTTCGGTCCTACCTTTTCATTGCATGCGGATAGACAGATTCGTCGTGTTTGGTAAAATTAGCTTGCGTTCTAAAGTATTATCTTAAAACACCTTCTCAGAGCAGTGGCGGAATGGGTTTCAAAATAGTGGTTGCCAGGACTCGATGGGGGCCCACTCACAACAAAAATGGTATCATTTTTATACAGGGCGTTGCTGAATTTGACCGAAAAATTCAGTGGACTGATAGCATCAAGAGGATAAAAATTACCATAGAACATAGGGTTACAAACGACGTTTAGTCGGTGAAAGTCGCAAAAATACAGGGAGTCCGAGAATTGTTGGACACTGTTCAAAAATTAATTTTAAAAAACTAATAATATTTCAACTACGATTTTTTTTTTAATGAAAGAGCATTTTTAAACAATTTTTTTTTCAGATATGTAACACGCCGGTTTGGTGGTCCAGGGGGTCGTAAATTACTGAAAATTAAAAATTAGTTTAGAGCCATTATTTGAAAAAAATATTAAAACTGGAAGAAAAATAAAAGCATGAAATTGTAGGGAATTTTACGCTCTTTAATTTGTTAATTCACATGTAGTGTGAAAACAGAAGAGTTTTCGAGATATTCAAGATAAACTAAAAAAGGCACCAGGAAACACAGATTGGCTTCTGCTGTTAGGTATTCCACCCCAACAACTATGCCAAATTTCTAAACTTTAATTTTAATAAAACTTAATTGTACTAAATTTTTTTTTCTATTTATCCTTCGTTGACTGGACAATAAAACTTACTTGCTATTTTGTTTGTTTGCTTTAGAAATGACGCAGGAATTTCTCTAGAGAAAATCTCTTCACTTTCTCTCTCTTTCATACACACATAATCCTGGGGGCCCAGGCAGGTTTATGTTTAAGGGGGCCCACTTGCCATCGGGCAAGTTGGCAACCTGGCCAGTCCGCCACTGTCTCAGAGTAATATTTGCGTCTAAATTATTTTGATTATATGTCGTTTCTATATCTTCATCGAGAGGAATTTTAAATTTCCTTGTGTTCTGATGAATAGTTAAGGCTATATACAGCTTAACATGTGAACCTGCTTATATAACAAGAAATGGAACGTTCTCTTCAGATTACACATAATTTTAAAAGTTATAGTATAAAGATTTATTTGAGACTTAATGCTGAGAATATTTATACAAATTAATGAAATTCTAAAAATTTATCTTTTGTATATTCATTTTTTATGCATTACATTATTTTAACTTAATGAATAATTCAAAAATTATAGAAAATTATGATTTCAAAAACCGTTCTTTGCTTAGAAAAAACTTGAATTTAGTAATAATTTGTTTAAAAATATGAAATTTAGAAAAGGATTGCTTCGTGTAGTAGAAATGCATGAGTTCCATCGTCTTATGATGCTCGAAATCAAGTTGTTGCACACGTGAATAGACTTGGAAGACCATAAATGGAATAACTCATGCTGAAGCTTATTTAGAAACGAGGATTTAGAGATGTAGCTTGTCTTCCAAGGTAGACAAGTTACATCTCTAAATGTGCCTATCTGAAGTGGCCATCTTACTTACCTGATTGGTAATCCCAAAGGATTCCAACCAGGTAGGCAAGATGGCCACTGAATTTACCCAATGTCTTTATAAAGATAATGACTAACAAGCCTAGCTTGATATGTTCGAGAATTATCATCAATTAGAATGAACCCATCTAAGGTAGTAACAACATAGAGCTTACTCACTGGTCTAAAGTTAAGTCTCTATAACCTCTATCTTTAAAGTCACTCTGTTAAAATGATCGGGACAATGAGACAAAAGTGAGACGCAATGGAGTTTCCAATTCTTCCTTACAAAACGAACGGGAAAACGATATTCGGTCGATGTTGTAACACGAAGGTATCTTGAAACATCCTTTATTGAAACAGAAATTCAGGTTCAAACCTATTTCAAAATCGTTGGACCATACTTCGAGGCTCTAATCTGTCTAGCAAGCTCAGGTTGTGATTGGCCCATTTTCACCAACCCATTTGCCCTTTATTTTTAATGATAAATAAATGACTTGATCTAATGTCGAAATCTCAAGAATACTTTGAATATGAAAACCGAAGGGTGATGATTAACTTTTTCCAAAAACTACAAATTTCATAAGAAGCTTTCTTAGAGAAGATCCTGCTTCTCATATTCAAGACAATTTTGTAAAATTTTAGACAATTTCTATTGAAAGATTGCAAAAAGTGCATCTGATATCATTATTAATACGTTTATTAATTTTAGCAATTAGTTTATAAAATCAGGATTGGAAAAAAATGGTACCTTAACATTAGAAGGTTTGTGTGTAAATAAAATATTTATCATAGCACAAAACTTAAAAATCAGAAATAAATAAAGCTTCATTATATATTGCAATCAGTTTATAATTATTAGGTTCTTATGAAAGGAAGTATAATTCTCGAAATGTTAAACTATCTTATTTCACCTTTAGAATCAAGAATGTCGTTGTCATACTCCAAACACTAACAACGAAACAGGCAAGAACCTGAACTCCCAGGAGATAGAGGCCTCCTCCTTTAAACAAACCACTTCTGCCGTGAGTAAGGTTCAAAAGGCTATCGTTGTCGATAAACAGGCCAACGGCTATCATTCCCCAGAGACCGCCCATAGCATGAACAGCCACAGCTCCAACGGGATCGTCGATTCGGTATCTATCCAGGCAGGGAGCAACCATATTCACGAGGATGGCTCCAAAAGCTCCAACAACTAGAGATTCCCAAGCTCGAAGAAATCCTGAACCAGCTGAAATAAAACAAACTTCTGTTTAGAACATAGATCTACAGATAAACAAGGTGATCGAAAAGTAGTGCAACTCAAACTCTCAAAAATTGCGAAAATGGCATGAGTAGTATTAATGGCAAATTACTTCAATATTTGCCCTTCCCTTGCATATTGTTACAAGTTGTATATTACTTGAAATATCATTTGCAGTTTATACTGCCGGTTTTAATAACCATTTATTTGGAACAACATGAAGATGTGTGAGTTTCTCCTGTGCAGAAATAAGTTTTGTGGTGGAACATCACAATTTTACAGAAAAGCCGTTGAGAAACCTTTTCCAAATGTTCTTAATTCTTTTCCAAATGTTGGTAACCAAAATTTGAAATGGTCGCCGGTCTGCTCTGATTCCTGAAGAATTGGACGAATTCAGGAACAAAATGTTGTAGACACCAATAAAGAGTATGAAAATGCTGGTTTCGCAATCCAAATTATTATATGGGATGGTACAAAACGCACCGAATAAATTGAATCTTCACCCATATCGTGTTTGTGTTCAAGAACTGAAAGAGTCTGCTCAGCTTAGGCTATTCTCCCGGATTTCTTTCGATGGAATCACTCTAAAAGAACATGCTTATGCGAAAGATTTACACTCTATCGATAAAATCAAAACAAGAATGAAATCTATATTAGAAATAATCCTTCTTACTTTGATAAAATTGGTTTTGAAATTTGGAAACATGCATTCTTTCATGCATTCGAGGAAAATGTTCCCATTTTGAGCATGTACTGCGATGATGTCAAAGTTTTGTCATTTATATTTCTCAAAATTTTCCCACTTTTAATTTGGTTCGTATTTTTAATATGATGCATTTTAGTGCTTTTGTTATAAAATATTTTTGCACAGGTTGCGCAACCTTTCTATAACCCTATTGTTGCACTGATTCTTCATCTCAGTTGTCTGGTACTTTTAGAGGCTCGCAACCATAGGAAACAATTCAAGTTGTTCAATAAAAGCAAAGAAAAGTATTATGCAACAAAAATTTCGGTAAAAGGGAAAATTAAACCGAATAGTAAAGACGAAAAAGCAAATTTTCACTCACCTGTTACTGCAACGAGGGCTCCTAATATAGAATTGATCAATTCGCTTACAACAAACAGTTTATTTCTTGTATACCTACAATGCATAAATACATAAACATCTTTTTTACATTAAAATCATTAAACATTAAAATAATTTATTTAGTGCCATAACTAGAGAAACTAAAAAATAACATATAAAACGGTTCTGTTCGAAAGAAAATACAAGGAAGTTATCTGTATTTTTTTGTCGTGCTTTTTATCCTACATTTGTCATGCTTATATGACGCAATAACAGCATTTTTTATAGCAAAAGTTTTGTAACTTCTTTATTTCAATTCGACGCGTTAATAACCGCTTAAGGACCGAGTTATTTTGTAACCTACGGTATTTAGGACGAGTTAACTCGGGTTATGTCCTTAAGCGGTTAATTGATAATTGAATGTTATTAGATGATGATTTATCAGTTGAAGAAGAAAGAGTTCAGCATACTTTATCATCTTATTATTTCCATTTGGTAATATTTTTAATTAGATAATTTTCATATCATATTTTGTCCGTTAAAATAACATTCAAGATCCCTCCCTGACCACTGTTACAAAGATTGCAATAAGAGAAAAACGAAACAAAAATGGGAAGATTCCGACCAAGACATTAATATGATCTCTTTTTTATACGATAAATAATTAATGGATTTATAATTTGATTTCAAACTTTATTTGTTGAATGAAGGAGCAAAATCCATTTATCAAAAATAAGCATAATTAGTTTCATTTCTTATCTTGACCATATATGGTAAGATAACTTTTATTTAATATCGCTTACACTGGTTAAGATACTGTCAAATGATATAAATAAGTGATTAAAATACTAGTTATTAATTTGTTTTTAATTTAGCAATAACACTTCCCCTTTGTTTTCTTTTTAAGAAATGGAAATCAATTTAAGCTCATAAATGAGTAAACGAAATCATTTACCAACTTACGAATAAACGAGTCCAGCCAGGCCACCACCTAATGATGCATTTATTGTATTCACTGCTGACCTAGAAATAATCAATGCTTAAAAAAGAGTGTACCATCTCCAAGGAAAAGACATTTCGAAAGACATGTAAATAAAACTTCCTCGAAACCAACACTGAATTAAATTTCAAAGCAACTAAATTAATAGCCTTCATTGTTGAAATTAATTGAGCTGTTACGATGAAACCTTCAAATAAAGGTACATAAAATTTGATTTTGAAAGTATGCAAATACGATACGTTGACAGCATTACATAGTCAGATCATTAGAATGAGTACTCAGAATCAGATTTCATTTTTCATCATTCACAAATCAGAAAAGATTTGGAAGCATAAAGTTATTAAAAGATTGCTCAAAGTTTAATTCATAATAATTGAAATTACATAAAATAGCTTACCTCCCAGCATAATGCCATTTGTCGCCTGATATTCCAAACGAGCTTCCGCAGTTAAATACTAACCATCCCCACCTAAACATAATCAAAACATTATTTTAGGTTTAAATATTGGCGTATAAGAAGTTGAAATAAGGCTCAAAAATGAAAGGAACACTTAAAATATTTTTCGTTGTCAGCTTGCTAATCAAGTATGGCATACATTTCCTGTCCAAGATCTAAGGATCAGTTCTAATTTGAGTGTCGTCACATATTTACACATACACATGTTTGCTTGAATGTGGATTATGTATTTCTTGCTTTAATAGAGAAAATGTCGAACACTTGTAGCAAAAATGGACCTGATATAGGATTTGGGGTCGAAAGTACAAAAAAACAGCTGTTCGTGGGCAAAAGCTAAAGCGAAGGGAAGAGAATGCTCAAGTTAATGAAATAAAAGTAGACGTGGATATATGAGGCTCATCAGGCATGTATCATTCCCAGAACAGCATATTCAAGTATCACAAGGAAAACGACCAACTTTGTCTCCTTATGTCAAAAAAATTCAAGAAAATATATTCCATTTTTCAAAACTTACTATTGATAGAGTGTATATTGTTTGAACAATGCTCTTTCTATTTTTTCTGGAGATACTCATCGTTTACCACTTTCTTAAATTTTTAACTTTTAAGGCAAATTATTTAACAATTTTTGCAGGCAGTGAAGCGTTTAATACTTCATCAATGCAAGAGCAGAATATAAATTTATTAAACGTAACTTGTTATACTACTACCCTACATTAATTTAGTTTTGTTAATTGTAAATTTAGAGTGTAATGTTTTATTATGTATGTTATTTTAATATATAAAAGTAAATAAAAAAAAATAAAAAGTAAATAAATAAAAAGTAAATAAATAAAAAAGTAAAATTTCCTTATGTTTGGTTTTCTGACTGAGTTTAAGGGCTTTAAATTGTCCTGCATTTTCCCTTACTAAAAATCATGGAATTCAGTGAAATAATTAAATGGGAAATAAAACTTCGAAAATTTTCGTTTCAAGATGAAGCAAAATAAAGAGCTCTCAACCATATATTAAACTTGGTAACATTTAGAACCAAAAATTAAGAAAAGTAGTCTGGTAATTGTTTCTGCCCTTATCAGTAACCGTTTGTATATTGCGAATCGAGATCTATTGTTATATCATATAAATTAGAATAGAGTAGAACTTCTTTGAGTAAAGACCACAAGAGAACGTGTGCAAAATGACACTGGGACGGCAAAGCCTTTCTCAGTGTATTCTTTTAGATTCTCAGATAAAATTTGTTAACAAAAATCTTAAATTATTTCGATCTAAAGTCTTCAATAAAATTTATAGCAATAACAATTTTAAATTGAAGTTGTATTTATTAATCATGAATGAAAGTTTCCTTTTTGATTTTATTTTTTCGTTCTGGAATCGCGATGAAATTTTTGACGAACGACCCCTTAAAAAGGGTCGTGAGTGGGAGAAGTTTAAGGAGCTCTGAGGCAGATGAATAAATTTAAAATATATTGTATTAAATTGCCTTAAGTGTTTTACATGAATAGAATGTTTGGCGAAGTGAATTTTGTATAATTTAATTCTTTTTATAAACTGTACGAATAAAAGTTATTAGAAAGAAATCGTGAGATAGATTCTGGAAATATTACAGAAGTTTCGTATACAGAATTTTGATTGTTTGATATTCAAACTTTTTAATGTATATAACTGTGGTGTTTTACTTCCTTTTCTATACCACTGACAAGAACACAAAGTTGAAATACAACAAAGGTATGTGAAACTAGGATACTGAAAAAGCATATCTGTTGTAAATCTACTTTCCGGTACAATCGCCAAGGTTCCGACTGTCGCCAAGAGATAAAAAGAAGCAAGATGCCTGCTATTGGTAATAACCCATTTGTCTTGAATATTTGGATTGCCATACTGGTGGAGACCTCGATGGCCTGGTGGTAAGGTCTCGATCCTCCAGGTGCGAAACCCGATTCAATCAAAGAACCGCCGCGTATGTGTGTCTAGTGCACGTTAAATCTGACTTTGAAGGTGAAACGCTCTCCTGCTGGTGTGGTGTGGAAACTTGGAGAGGAAGGCGGTTGCGCTGTCGTTCTTGTCATCTTACGATTTCCATCCCAAAATAGCCCTCGTGTCGCTTCAAAGTGGGGTGTTTACCTAACTAAACTAAACTAAGCCATGTTGACGACGATGCCAATCTGATGTCCTTGGCGATGCGACCATGCCGAAAAATAATTTCAACAGCAAAGCATTTGCTACGCTAGTTAGATTCTGATATTTGAACTTCTTTAGAAACTTACCATAAAGTAAAAGTTCCTACCAGGGCATTCCCAGGATTTCCCATTGGCAATGGCTCTGGACCGTTATCGTATCTCCGTAAGCGCGGCTTCAACATCATCGCGGCTACTAGGGCAGAAACACCTCCAGTTAGATGTACTGCACACGAGCCAGCAAAGTCGAGAGCACCTAGTCGCTTTAGAAATCCATGATCGGCCCACAACCAGCCTGCTGGAATGCAGTACGTCAGTGTATTCAAGAACGAGAAAATACAGTAGGCATGAAAATCGGTTCTCTCTGCCATAGCACCGGAAACAATTGTTGTAGCAGTCGTAGCGAATGAAAGCTGGAAAATGAAAGTGGCAAACACAACTCCCATAGTGTGTGGTTCCGAATCCAAAAAGAAGGAGCCAATGCCGCAAAAGAATGTGGTACCTGGTCCTTTACCATATTGAAAACCGTAGCCAAACATCCAATATGAAAGACCTCCAAGAACGACGTCTGCAGCATTTTTCATTAGGATATTCACTTCGTTCTTTTTGGTCACGGCTCCAGATTCCAAAAGCCCAAATCCTGTTAAAAGGAAAGACACAGAGTAGAAAATGTATTCTATTTGCTTCCTTGCAGCATTATGTATAATGTAAATAAAAAAGATACAAAGTTTATAAATAAGTTAGTTGAAAGCGAGTTGACACTTATTTCAAAGAATTATCATCTATTTCATCGTCGATAGTTAGTAATTACTCTATCTATTTCAGGTATCGGAAAAAAAATTGGACAATAAGATTACATACTCCATTTGCTATTTCTCCTGAAATGTTTAGCGTTTTGTGCATAGCTGTTGGGCCATTACTCATTAGCAGTTTACAGAGGCTGTTCGTAGATTTTCTGAACGCATTTAATGGAATAAATAAAGAATCGTTTGGTTTAAAATAATTTGATTTTTCTGAGCAATTACTTCGCTAAATTATAATTTAATATTATTAAGTTTTGATCGATTACAAAATGGCAATTGTAAATAAACAATGAATAGAAGATTATGTGGCTATTTTTTCCGAAAAGAAATACAGTCGGACCTCTATTTAACGAAGTCGCTAAATGCCGAAAAAAAGTTCGTTATATGGAAAATTCGTTAAATAGAGATTCACCTTTTAAAATGCTTTAAACTACACAAAACGGATTTTAAATTCATAAACACTAAATATAATTAAAAAATAATTAATCACACCTTTATTTTGTAAATTAATATCTATTTGTTTTATATATTTTACCCATCAAAAATAAATCTGCAAAGAAAACAAGAATAAAACAAAGCATTGTCCGGGAATACACTGTATTTTCAATTTAAAAAATAATTTTATATTAAAATTAATGAATTTTAGCATTTCATCATACGAAAGTTTGTTGATTTCTGCATCATGATCATTTCCATCTTCATCATCTTCGTCTTCATCGCAATTCATTGCTGTATTGTTTATATTTTTCACACTGTCCACTTCAAAACTGCCTCATCCACATCTTCATAGACACATGCTTTTAAACGTTTTGAACAAGAATTCTATGAATCATAATTTTGTATCTTATCACGATTTTTTTATTATGTTTGATAAGCTGTTTGGAGGAAAACCAAAATTTAAAGCAATATCTTTTTTTTCACGCCTTTATCCACCTCATGAAGAATTAAATTTTTTTATTTGATGCTCAAGCACTTTCGCTTTGACATTTTCTAGCTTCAAGGTCATTGATCACCATAAAATGTGTTAAAAGAAAGAATAAGTTTGAAATGTTTAGAAATATTTTGAGAAATAGGGAGAAAAAAAATATTGGATCACAAGAAAAATTTGTTAAATAGAGAATGCACTTCGCTATTTGGAGGTTATTTTAAGAAGAAATTCGCAAAATGTTCTTGGTTCCAAGAAAAAGTTCGCAAAATAGAGAAATTCGCAAAATAGAGGTTCGTTAAATAGAGGTCCGACTGTATTTCCATTCTGTTATTCAAGAACGCGTTAAAAGCTGCCGTATCAATATATCTAAAGGCGGAATAGATATAATTGTTAATAATAAAGAAAAACACCTAAAAATTTGCAATACAGTGAAAAAAGTATTCTGAAAACGCATCTGAAAAGGAATCGAACCTCTGCGAATATTTCTAAGGTAAGATCTTTAATTTAAAAATAAAATCTACCACTATGTTGTTGTCATTAAATGGCTAAGTTTTAATTGGAAATAAAATAGTAAATAGTGATTTGAATCTTAAAAATATCAAAGAATGTAGTTTTCATCGTATTTCTCTTATTCATATGGTCGAACATACAGCTCGATGAAAAATTCTGTTCGAGGAGTAAAACTGTAAAATGGAAAAATGTTGCAGCATTTGATGAAACTTGGATGTATCTAAGTGAATGCGATGAAAAAAAGAAACGTTTCTTATCGTAAAGAACAAGGAAAAAATATAAAATCTTGATTCAAAGAATCTATGATAATTTTTAGAAAGGGATTTATGGTATAAAAAGGAAAATTAAAATTTTTTATATATAACAGAAAATTAAAAATAAGGAGTGATGGAAAAAATATAAAAATTAGTTTCTCGTATTATCAAAATAAAATTTTAATGCCAACATTTAAGAAATAAATAATACATCCTTGCCGATACACTTATCAAGCAGTAAAAGTCCATCAAGACAAATCAAGAAACATACATCTAAATCCACTATTAAATTCTTGGAATAAACGAAACAAGAAACTGGCATCAATTTTACGACTTTCAATCGCATTCCTGCTAAATCACAGGAAGTATCTACAGATGAATTTTTGCTCATTTAGTATATTGAAAAGAGCGTTGAACAGTTGTAGACCTAAAACTATGAATGGAATATGAAAGCACTGGAAGAGAATGGGGAAAACTACTTATTTTAATTTTACAAAAGCCATTATTATCGTGGAAATGAAGATGTTCAATGATAGTTAAGAACCATAACATTCAAATAGAACATTTAAAGCGCTAGGATTTTATGTAAAAACTGATTTCTATTATGTCAAAATCGTTCAAAAACTATTTCGAACATCCTCTGTATGACGTCTTTCAAAATAAATTTTCTAAAATATTTTTTGTTTAGTTTTGGGAAAGAAATATGAAAAAATCATATCTGAAACAAGGTACGTAGGTGGTTTGAAGTTTTTTGGCGTACGAGCCAAGTGTTGGTATGCAGTAACAAACACATAGTGACATACACTGAGCTAAGTATCAAAATATTATAACACCCTGAAACGCAGTTCTAATCGTGTTGAACCTCCTCTGGCATAGACGACAACATTCTTACAGATTTTTCTAATCGGCCAGTAAAATATTAGGTCATTGAGTAGGAAAATTTTCTTAGTCATTATCCAAAATTTCTTGAAAGTACATAACTCAGAGTATTTAAGTTTCTACACTTTTGTTGACGTATGTCAAAGGTGAAAATATGTTATATTTCTTAATTTCCAAAATAAACGATTGCATCTATTTCTCAAAAAAGAAATTATGTGATTAAAAAGTTCACCTGAAATGTATGGAGAATTGCTGAAATAAACCTAAATTTGTTAGATTTTTGTAAAACTAAAGTATGTCAAAGGCATTTTCAACCCGTCCCTCTCTCTTTAAATGCTTCAAAGGATTTCGTCTCTTTGAACTTCCGGAAGGGAAATGAAATTGAACGCAGATGTGAAATGATTTATTGCCCAATTTGGGGAAAAGCTCAACTAGGAAACGGAGGATTAGTTCAATTTGTAATCTAAGACGAGTAATTACGTATTTTTCTCCGAAGCTTCATTATAACTTTTCGTTTGCTTATACTAAAAATACGTAAAGTTAGTATGTTTTTTTCCAGGGTGTCTTACGAGTAGAAAAATCTTTTCAAACTTCTCTAACTAGAACAATTTATCGGCGGACAAGAATTCACCACAAATCATTAGTTATTATTTTGGTATTAATTGGTAATAATTTTTTGGTGGAAGGGAGTGCAAAAATTATTGAAATAAAAGAAACTTGCTTACGTGAAAGAGTCATTGGTGAGTTATAGAATGCATCGTTTGAAAATGAAGCACTGAAATAAATAAAGATATTTATTCAAATTGTATATTCTAATCATTCCTGTCGGCTGTTTCCGATACACAACACTCCTTAACATCTTAAATGTTATGAGGATATGGAACATTATATCGTTAAAAATATATGAGCACATTTAAATCCAATCTAATATACGATTTCCTCCCCCCAGAAAATATCAGAGTCAAAAGATAATTGTTATAAAAATGTTTCCCAAGACACTCTATTAAATTATCAGGAAAGCGTCTTAACTTAGGCACTAGGACTTACTTTGTTAATCAATATGCGAAAATATTTTCTGGAACTATTTTTATGAATAATAAAAATTTGTATTGCAATTATTTATAGAAAACCTCTTGTAGTAAGCATTTTTTATTTCATTGGCTGAGGAAAAACGTTTCTTCATATTTTACAGTGAAATTGGAGCCTTTTTTTCCATATTTTAAATGAAGTTTATTAAAACAAATGTGTGCGTTTTTTCCCACAACCTTTTACCATTTCTTCTGGGGCTCTCTTGGAGAAAGATTGAACTAGGTGATTTCCAGAAGCATTCTTTAGGTCTGAGGGTGTTTGGTGGATGCATAAAAATTTCAAGCCAGGTTCTCTCAGGGTTTGAATGGACATCAAAATATACAGGGTGTAACCAAATTGGTGGTTTGAACTGTAAGGAGTGACAGAACTCGCCAAAACGGGCAACTTTCAGAATATAATAAGGGGTCGGAAATCAAGTGACAAGGCGCGAGAGCGTGGTGAAAATGGAGAACCCAGTAAAGACGAATAATAAAGGACAAATAACTTTTAATATATAAAAGTTTACGACAAATGCTCAGATGAGTGACCACCAGCTGAAATACAAGCGTCACATCGGCTACAGAGTGAATCACCTACACGTTGGTAGATTCCTGGCATTTCACGAACGTTTGTAGCTGCGATGCTAATTCGGGAGAGGAGGTCCTCTGGTGATTCGATGGACTTCTCGTAAACGACGCTTTGTAGATGCCTTCAGAGGAAAAAACCAGGCAGAACAGATTGGAAGATCTAGGAGGTCAAGTAATGGGTCCCAACGGCCGATTCATCTATTCGGAAAGGCAATGTCCGGGCAGTTTCGTACAATCCTGAGGAAATGCCTTGGCGCTCAGTCGCGTTCAAATCACATAATCGCTTGAATAATTGTTGGAACATTTCATTGTAAATCAGGCTGCAACTACCGAAGAAAGGTGAGGTACTTTTGTCCGTCTAGATACCGTCTATAAAAAATACGGGCCTATTAAGTGGTCATATATAATCTCCGCCCACACATTCATAGAAAACCTTTATGGCGGCATCTGGAAAGTGTAGCATGCGGATTTACTGTGGATCACGCATGAGTGTTGTGCATAATAAATATACCGTCATATATGAACGTAGCCTCATCCGTAAACAGGACCCATGTTGCAAACTGTAGCTGGAGTAAGCCCTATTGCAGACATCATCGTGCAACTGTTACTCGTTGTGGAAAATCCGCTTCATTTAAGACCTGAATCCGTTGGAGAGGATAGCGGTGTAATCTTTCTTCACGCAACATATGCCATACCGTCATATGGTGGACACCTTACTCACGTGCATGGTAAAGGCTGGTCGTCCACTGCATCAAGGATTGCCTCTATCCGATTTACCGTTTTCAAGCTCTTTGTTCGACCTGTGTCGTGTCTTTGAGAGAGGAACGAACCCGTCTCCACAAGTTGCCAGAGCAAGCGTTGACATGTTCTCCGATCGAGCACCGCCCTGTTTGAAAATCGCTCTTCGTAAAGTCTTACCGCTTCTACGACATTGCTGTTTGCAGCCCCGTACATTAGGTGCATTTAGCCTTCTCCGCATTCGAATATTGCTGCATCTCTGTCCAGGAATGACGTTAAAGCCCACCCGACAGAAGGAGGCACGGTCTCCCCGACAAGGGGGTGCACAACCTTCTGTATAAGGGGAAGGTGTAATGATGACCCACTCAAATTTTCGCCAGATATATATATTTCTACTAGTTGAATAGCCCGTTGCGTGAACAGGGTACAAAAATTTTCTCCGGGGGGGGGGGGGCAGCATCCCCGACAGGGGGACATGGAGCCCCCGGACACCCCACTGGCTCCACCCCTGTCTGTGCCAACGAATAGCAGTTGAATGACAGGTTCTGCGAAAGGCGCAATGCATCCACCCAGATAAACAGAAAAAACAGGGAAACGCTTTCTCGCCGCTCATCGCTTGCTTTCCGACCCCAAATTGTACGGTGAAAGTTGTTTATTTTGTCGAGATCTATCATCCCTTACAGGTTTGACCATCAATTTAGTTGATCTGGTGACTTGAACTAATTTTTGTTAGTGTTTTTTCAGTTATTCGCTTCTGTTTCTGTCATCAGAGAAGAGAATCGAGCGTTAACCCTTAAAGGCCCAGTTTTGCCTTTAAGCAACATACCAAATTTTGTCTTCTAAAATCTTAAGAATAAGACTGAAGCTCTAATGCCTTTTGTTGCCAATAGGATACATACTGATATTTTTATTAAATAAATTTACAACATATAGATGGCAGCCTAAGTGCTGATAAAAGAACAAAAATAAATTGATGTTTTTCACTTGAGGCTGCGTTTCTTTTTGCCTTGTTTGTACACTTGAGAATATCATATTTTATTCACCAATGCTTTAGGAAAATCCTTATCCGTATTATTATTTATTAAAATTCATCGGTGTTTGACATTATTAAATTTTATCAAAGGAATTTTTTTCTGAAATAAAGCTCAGTGCTGTCAGTTGGTAACGAACTGTTTTTCAGCCATAAATCACACTTAAAACAAAATAGGAAATTTAAAAATCATTTTAAAATCAATTTTTAAAAAATCATCGGGCTTTTAAGGGTTAAGTCAGACCGCAACAATTCATGTTGTGCACTTCTTTGGAACAGATTCAACTCACCATTTATAACATTTCAAACGTTGTTGATCCACTTTTCAATAAGATTATTCAAAAATGGATCAATTTCATTCCGTTCTAGCATTACAAACTCTACCCCTTATACCATATGCTACCCAGACATTGAGTTTCTTTTTGTATACAGCCTTTTGAAAGACAAATACTTACTGTTAATGAGGGTATGATATCTTTCATGGAATTCTTTTGGATACTAAATATAAGAATTTTCATGTTCATTTTTATCATAAAGTTGCCTATGACAAAGGTAATCAAAAAAACAAGATGCTATTTAATAAGTTTTGTTATTCCCAAGAAAATTGTCTTTCATTAAGGCAAAAAAGTGTTATGCAATGGCCATTTAATGTCTTCAAATCCATGCACCCATTTCCAAATTTAGAATTTTTAAAAAAATTATGTTTTCTCCAAACAAAAGTGTATTCTTAGCATTAAAAACCAGTAGGAGTGGTCTTCCCAGAACTTTCTCGCATCCGCCCTAACACGGGTGGGAAAAAAAACCAATCGCCAGCAACATGCGCTGTTTTCTATCAACCATTTTCAAAACCTGTTTTGAAGATGGTTGATAGAAAACAGTTAAGGATGTTTTTAAAACGAAAAATAAATTTTTACATTATATTTTGTATTTTAATTCGATGATAAAGCATGAAAGTCGCTCTTCTTAGCTTAACGTTTCATTCTCTTCACAAGCGCAGGGTTACTTTCAAAAATGCTATCTGGATAGTAAATTTAATTATATACACAGATACTTATCTGTGATGACAAATATAAAAGAAAGGCTTATTACTAAATTATTCTGGGTTATTTCAATACTAGCTGCCTTCGGCGATCAGCTTGTTCGCCGAGAATATAATTTCAATTGGATCTTGTATCATTTTATATTCATGGCTACTTTAACAACGTAAATTTAAACCTCAGATTCTGGTAGATATTTAACCCTTTGTTCTTTTAGTGGCCATGTACCTGTTCTGTTCATTGTCTACATAAATGTCCTAATGGAGTCAAATAACTGACCACGCCATATGACATCTAATTGCACTTTGCCGGCGCCATCTTCACTTTCTTATTTCACTTGCAAAATATGCATTCGATTTCAACATTAAAATGGGGAACCACATTTTATGGCCAGCGGCATATTAGCTGAATTAAAACAAGCGAAAAAAAAGAATGAAAACGTAGCAACCAAATAACATATGTAAGATCTCAAAGAGCTTGGTTTACAGATTCCATAAAGATTTTAATAAATAAAATATGAAAGCAAAATGTATTAAGATATTACCACAACTTTGAACAATGAAAGAGAAACACGCAGTTAAATATTTCTTTAGACAATGAAAACGGTTTGAATTGCGTTGCAACAAGGAAAAGTATTGTTGTAAATCATGCCAAAAATATTTTTAAAAGGCTAATAAAAGTAGAGAAAAAAAATTGTACGACAACTTAATTGATATCATTGAAAAGGTAAGTTTTTGCACTTTCAGATGGTATAAAAATGATTTTTGTGCTGTAATCTGTTCTGAAGTTATTAAGGAAAAACGCCGAAATTTTGCTTAATTTTTAATAAATTAAAATTCTAATAAAAATTAAAAAAAAAGGGATCCGAGGTGTACATTCCCACCCTCCAACGTATGTGTGCACCAAATTTCGTTTCTCTTGGTCCAGCGGTCTGCCCTGTAGAGCGCAAACACACACACACACACACACACACACACACACACACACACACACACAACTTTATTACTATTAGAGATGTACCTGTTTGCATAGTAAAGATGACAAAAGACGATGTTAAAATCCATGTAGCATCATCAGGAGTTACTGGATCTAAACTACCAATAACAGAACTTGAACTGTTCGTCGGGGAAGCTAAAACTTTCAGATTTACGAAATGAAAAGAGGCCGCGACCTGAAAAGAAAAACAAACATTTTAATTCTGGAACAAAGTCACATTTTATTCAACTGAATGCAACTATTATTCAAATGAAAAAATACCTTTAAATAAAAAATTACTTAGCAATGGAAAAATTACATAAAAATGTAGCAGCCTCCTTCTAGTTGGAAATAGTTGAGTTCAAGCTTTCAAGATTACGGAAAAGTAATTTTGGCTTTCTTGAGAATGTCTAATTCTAAATGTATAAAGATTCTCAGCTAATGACTTTTCTAAATTCTTCCCTTTTAAAAATATATATAAAAATAAGACACAATATGACATTCACTGGATGATTCATATAAGCGTGTACGCTTGAACAAAGACAAACTGGAATCACATAGGAATTCGAAACGCCATCGTTATGCGATGGTATTGTTCTGTTGCAATTTCTCACAGCCTTTTCCATGTGATCATCACATATAAACCGACCACACATACAGCCGGCATTGCATCAAAAGGTAGCCCCGCTTCATATTAGTTATTGAGGCATCTTCAGGATAAGCAAAACTTAAAAGTGTCCGGATAATTTTAATTATATAGTGTATATCAAGTTACATAATGTTTCAATTCTAATGTTTGTGCAAATAATGCGATTAACGTAATGATATTTTTTATTATTTATAAGGCCTAATTTACTGCAATTTAAATTATGTACCTCATCTATAAGTATGCATGGACGCTTAGTATATTCTTAACGTTCATACAATTCGATTTACTCTTCTTAGATACAAGTTAAAAATATCAATTTATGAAAAAACTCTCATCAATTATCTTCTCTTAGAGAGCAACTGTAATTCAGCTCGTTATAACGCTATATATATAATATGCATATATAATCTTTCTGAATCTTAATGGTATTTAACTGGAATTTTTATATAAGCGTTCCTATATATGTATCTGCCTTCGAAATTATGAAAGAAAATTTGTGCTATGTTTCGCACATAAAAGTTGAATATGCTGAATACCCAGGCATACTTATAAATAAAATACATAATTTAAATTACAGTTCGACGGCTACTATTCGAAAATTCGAAATAACACTACGTCTCGCACATGCGCAATTAATAATTATTTACTACAAATACTCCTATTTCCTAGAATATTCAAAGTATTTATTTCAATTTTTAATAAAATGCTTCGCTAGCATATTACCAAGTATTCTGTAAATTTCGTATAATTTTTGAGTTTTTATATCTTCGCGAATATAATGCTATTTATATGAAAATGCATTTAAGTATTGCAACTTAGTTCAGTTTAGTTATATTAAAGTCCCGTTTTGAAGCAACACGAGGGCTATTTTGGGACGGAACTCGTAATTTTGAATCTCAGTCAGATGACGAGGGCGACTCCTGAGCTGGTACCCATCTCCAAGTTTCCGCACCACACCAGAGGGAGGACGTTTGGTCCCTACATATGATTTAACGTGCAACAGGCCCAATACACGACGAATCTTCAGTGGAATCGGGTTTCGAGCCTTGAGCCCTCCGGCCCCCAAAGCCGAGACCCTGCCATTCGGCTACCGCGGCCTCTTAAGTATTACAGCAGACAAACCCATTGATGAATGCTGTAGCTTTCTGTGAAACAACCAAAGTTGTCCAAAGACACTTTTTTAACTTTTCATTTCAAACGTTTAGTTATTTTTTCAATTGATTCTTTGATTGTTTCGGTAATTAATGGAAAATAAATTGATAGATGTCTTTCTTTCCTGGACATCTCCTATTTCCGCTTTGAGATGTCTTCTGACACATTTCTTTACATTTTAGCATCATTTTATATATATAAATGTACTTTCAGGAGAAGAAAAGAGGGAGGGACTTAATGTTATCATCTTTACAGTCGTTTGCTGTGATTATTAGACGTTGACTATCAGAGAAACTAAGAAAGAAATTTAAGCAAGAAAACCTTAAGACACAGAACATCTTATTTTCTAGCCCAAAAATTCTGACCACAATTTATTATTAACCGAGAAGAAACCCTGGGAATTCGTAAAAATATTTTGATATTTTAGTTTGTACTTTATTCTTGATCAGAGGTTCCCAGCTTATGGTACTCATACCCCTTGGGTTAAGCGAAAGAAATTGAGGTAATAGCGGAAAACACAAAAACATAAGGGATTAACCCTCTCAAGTTCACTACATAGTTCGTTTTGAAAATTACTAAATTTATTTCAAAAATGAGTATTAGATATATAGCTGATCATAAATATGTAAAGGAAAAAAATTTTAGCATTTTTTATTTTCAAGAAATTTGGGGTTTCACAGTGAAATCAATGAACTGTAACGGCTATTTTATCGTCGAAATGCATTTTAAATTATGTATTTAATTTATAAGTATACGTGAGTATTCAAGATATCAAACATTCATAAAATTCAATATTACTTTCGAAGATTCAATTTTAAAAATATCAATATGTGCAAGAACCCTTATCATTTTGTTTATCTTAGAGATCAAAAGCAATTTAGCTCTTGCAATGCCGATATCTTTGTAAATACTAACGGTATTGAACTGGAATTTTTATACAAGTTGGCCTATATATCTGAAAAAAAGTTAAAAGAAAGTTTCTTTAGTTATGAAAGAAAAATTACGCTACATTTCGCCCATGAGCAGTAAAAAAATGCTCAATGTGTAGTTTCACCGAGAAACCAATGAACGCGAAAGGGTTAAAATGAAAAAAAGTTATAACTTCTACTCGCGTGAAAAGTGAAAGTTATGCAAGTCCAAAAGGCTACTGGTTAGCAGTGAAAGAAGAGTACCACGAACTCAGTGTTAAAGAAATAAAATATTCAATGCCTTTCAATATATCTCTATGCGTATATTAATAACAAGTATCACAAGAAGCTTGACGCAGCTCCAGACATGAGATTTTTCTGTCTCCATACGAACTTAATTTTATAAAACTCAACTCCATGAAACAAGGATTGCACTGAAATTATCTTCCATTTGAATAGTTGATTATCATCATGAGTAACTTTTAGCTTCCATCATAATTTAATGTAAAATTATTTCAGTGCTCTTTTCATTTGTTAGGACATAGCACCTACATTATTTAATGTAAAATTATTTCAG
>BGPR01002775.1:0-31987 GCA_013235015.1 Araneus ventricosus | reverse complement strand
GCTCTTTTCATTTGTAAGAACGTGGCACTAACATTATTTTATGTAAAATTATTTCAGTGTTATTTTCATTTGTTAGGACGTGGCATTAACATTGTTTATTGTAAAATTATTTCAGTGCTTTTTTCATTTGTTAGGTCGTGGAACTAACATTATTTAATGTAAAATTATTTCAGTGCTCTTTTTATTTGCTCTTTTTGTTTGTGAAATTATTTCAGTGCTCTGTTCATTTGTTAGGACGTGGTACTAACACTATTATAAAAAATGGAATGAAATGAAAAATCAAAAATAAATCCTACAAATGTTATTACGCTAAATGTAGTCGTTTGACTCTTAAGCTAGCTTATACCCTTAATATCATTAATAAAAATTTCTTTGATCGAAGGGATGGTTGGAGGGGGTACTCAAAAATGAAAAGACTAATCAAGGGGTACTGACGAGAAAAAAGGTTGGGAACCCTTGTTCTAGATGATTTTAGTGATAATCGATGAAAGTCATTCGAAATGCCAGTTTCATTTTTAAAAGGAACACACGCGGAAGATATTTAGGAGATGAGTCAAGTGTTTGTAAAGAAGGATGTGCTGATAAATAAAAAAGTTATTTTATTAATAATTCTGTTTTAATTGTTGCTAATTACTGATTATTAAAATCGAATTTCGGGCATGAAAACTAAAGATTTTTTTTGTTGTAATGATTGTAGTAGCTTTTCCATTCTCTCTACAGTGAACATCCCGAAGATTATCAAAAATAGGCTTTTTTATTGGTTGAATTGTACAATATTTACATATTTACAAATCTTCCGCAAAAGAATTCCCATTCTGCTTCACCAGAAAGAATAATATCCGCTATACCAGGGGAAAAGAAAACTCATTCTTATATTCAACACTGGAGTAGAATCATACACTATCTTTGCAAAGAACAAGCGAAAGCTTACTCAATTGCTATCGACGAAATACACGATCCTTTTTCAGAAAATTATCTGCCTTGAAAGCTCAACTTTTTTCTCTCTGACAACGATTTCTATCGGCGTTAATGTTATCTACTTTCAATCCTCTTTCATGCGCCACTTCCCCTATTCCCTTCCACTAGCTTCTCGAGATTTGTTGCGTCTAAAGCCCTGAAGGGCTTTAGTTGCGTAATCTATCGGCATCGTCCAAATCAATTCAAATCCTCTGGCTCTGTGCTAATCACCAAATTTAGAACTGGAATTTATTGAGAGCGACAAAGTATTACAATTTCTTTTTAGTTATTTTTTTAAAAATCAGATATAAACAAAAAAAAAAACTCTTGATAATTATTTCCACAATTATCTGCGTCCAAAAGCAAAGTTTTCGAAAGATCACGTTTCAAACAAACCACGGTAGAAATAATGGTAATTTTGTTTGGATATGAGAATTATTTAGAATGAAAATGCAGTTTTGAAGTAAGCATAAAAACTGGGAAATATTGGAATAATGATGGGAAAATGACACAGTGGTAAAATGAAAAATAAAAAATCAGGATGTACAATGATTTCCAATAAAATTTAAAGCAAATGGTTGTTTAGTTGTTATTTGCGATATATATTTCATTTGATATTTGCAACCGAAATCAAGGACGAAAACGAATCCACAAAAAATTAATAAAGATCTTTAGAGGAAAAAAAAAAACTTTCTAGTTAAGAAAATCCCCCCCCCCTCCTCCTCCATAATACAGTTCACAGAATAATATACAGAATTATACAAAAGGATTTAGATGATTCATCTCACTATCTATTTGCCTGGCATTTTTAACAGGACATGCGAAGTGATTACCAAACTTACTCCTGCGTGAAAGTTTTAAATATCTTCGATTTTTACCTGCGTTAGCTCCGTTGCATATTTTACCTTCAAAACACATATGATGCAGTTTTTATTCAAACAATTTATACAATATTTTACCAAGACCGTTATTACTTGTTTTGGTTACTAATCAAAATAATTGCGTAGTCTTTTAAGGAATTTAATCTGCGAATGTGACTTGCAAAGTACAATACGAATCTAATTAGTTTTTGGAGGGCAAAGGGTTAAATTCACTTTATTTAATTGCCAGAATTTTGTGCAAATGATTTTTCTCTGCTGACATTTGCATATTTGGAATTACATTCACGAACAAGACGCAAGAAGGGTTTCTGGGCGATATCTTTAAAGGGCATGTATACCTATAATTACAGGAAATATATATATTTGTTGTATATTGCTTTATTTTAACGCAATGAATAATTTAAATATCGTAAATAATTTAAATTTTCAAAAAAGTTCTTTACTTCGCGAAAATAATAATCTTGAATTTTGTAATAATCTTTCAAAGAATCTGAAATTTAGTTAGGGATATATTTTTTACTATCAAATACTTCACGTGATTTCAGCTAGGTCTTCCATTCTGGAAATCAAGTCATTGGACATGTGAATAGGTATGAAGACCAATTGTGGACCTCTTACTGGAGATGGTCATTTAAAGACCTAAGAGGAGGATTCAGAGCTGCAATTTGTCTTGCAAGATTGTCTTAAAGATACTCTGTCAGATTTATACGCCTAACTAGGTGTATGACATGGCCATTGCATTCGTCCAATGACATAATCAAAAAGGTATTGGAAGACAAGCTTAACTCACTGTATCCGAGCATTGTTGAAAATTAGGATAAATCCACCAATAGTATCAGCACAAGACCACAGTTTAGTTTCTATACTTTTGAGTGTTCAAAGTCTCTCTGTTATACAAATGGAAATGAAGAGATTTCAGTCAACACTCATGTTCCATGTCATCTACTATAACCATCATTCAAACACGATGGCGTGCAAAACTTAAGCAACAATGATCAAGCTGACAACCATGAAATTGTAGAAAAGGGCTTCTTGCGATCAGTGCAGTGAGCATCCAACACAGTATAAAGGTGATTCTAATGCAGATTTCAGAAAAAACCCATTACAGGTAACGTGAAGATGACGTGAAGGCACTCAAAACGCGAGCATTCGGCACTTGCGGTGCAAGCCTATATTCGAAAGAAGGACGAAAGGCGCTATTTAAGACTTTCACTACAGGTTCAATTAAATTCGCACGTGAAATATGGCTAGAAGAATCTATCTAGACGATATATGAGAGGTAGAAGGATCTGCAAGCTTGAGGAAGGACGTAGTGTGACGAGTGTAGCTCAAGAGTTTGGAATCAACAAAAATGTCATTTCACGAGTTTGGAAAGCTTTCCAAAGCACCGGAACAACTGTAAGAAAAGTTGGTAGTTGTCGGCCAAGAAAAATAACGCCAATGGATGACCGATATATCGTCCTGCAGGCGAACAGAAATTGATACCAGTCAGCGGACAACATTGCTCAGCAGCTGCTTACAGTAACGTCACGGTTCACTGTTTCCAAACGCCTTCATAACGATGGCTTATACGCCGCCGTCCTAAATGCTGCATTCCATTGACAGCTGATGGGCAGCTGTCAATGGAATGCAGCTTTTAGGCCCATCAGCAGTGCCATTTAGACTGATGTAAGGAACGCAAAGACTGGGCAACTTATCAATGGAGTCACGTCCTTCTTACAGATGAAAGTTGTTTCAGTGTCATAAGTGATTCTGACACTAAAAGTTAATGGGGAGAGGTCGGGACACGGTTTCATCTCACTAACATCAGAGAAAGAGACCTTTTCGGTGGTCCTGGCATGCTCGTCTGGGGATACATTATGATGAACAGGCTGACTGAGTTCCAAATTTTAGGCGTAGGTATGTTACCGGTGATCGCTATTGTCAGAAAGTGATCTTCACCAACGTGCGTCTGTACCGAGGAGCCATTGGTGCACTCTTCATTTTTATGGACGATAACGCCAGGCCACATTGTACTCGTGTTGTGAAGAGCTTCTAGAAAGTGAAGATATCACTAGAATGGATTAGTCAGCGTACTTCCCTGATTCAAATCCATTAACCATGTGTGGGATGCTTTGGAGAGATGCCTTTCGGCACGATTATCTTATTACCATAATTCACATGCAATCGGACGGAAAGCAATTACACCCAACAACTGAAACAGATGTTCATTGAAGAATGGCCTTTCTTACCTCAGCAAGCTGTGGATAACCTGGTACTGAGTAAGAAGAGACGGTGCCAAGCAACTACTGTAAAATAGGGTTTACTTTGCACTCCTGGAGGTAAATTTGCACCAGCGTAAAATTTTTGTTAAAAGTGAAATAGAAAAAAACTGATGAGGGATACGAGATTGAGATTTTCTCCTTTCTTGGCAACACTTACTAATATATTTCATTCCTTATAAGTATATAACAATCATTCAGGACGTCACAGAAGGAAGAAAACATTGAGCCAGTTTTTCAACGAAAAATTTAATGCTGAAAAATCTGTCTCTGGCGAAGAAAGTATAAAAATTCTGAAGGCAATTGCATTTAAATGTGTAAGATAATAAACCTAGTTTTCATTTTGTTGCTTTGAATGCAATATTTTTTAGTTAAGTTGTAATTAATTTTTTTCTGATGTGGGGTGACTTTGCACCGAAAAAGAGAGTTTCTTTGCTCCATAGATATCTCCAGTACAAAGCAACTGCAGTTGGTTTTCTAATTTATATTAGTATTAAATTATAATAAAAACAATGTTTGCTTTTGCTTCAGATATGCCCAGGGTGTATGGAAGGAATTTAAGGGCTTGTAAGTATATCGATTTCTCTCAAGAGTACTTACAAGCCTGCTTTGATGCCATTTCGCAGCGTGAGTGTACTCTTTAAGAGTCATAAACCTTTTTTGGTATCCCTAGCGAACAGTATTATAAAAGAAAGCTTCTTAATGTAAGAAAATCTGGGAATTCCCTGGTTTTCTCCAATGAGAATGAAAAGACCATTGCAACTTGTATAGTCTATTTCAATGATTTCGGTTTTCCTGTCAATAATGCAAACCGCAAAATGATAATAAATGCTTATCTTACTAAGAAAGGTGTGGCATTAGATAGATATATTAAGGATACACCCAACAATGACCGGATAAGAGGATTTCTGAAGCGCCATCCTGATTTGACTGGATACAATGGTGTAAAATTTTTTGATTACACTTGGACATTTATAAAATTTATTTTTCTTGTATATTTCCAAACAGGTTTTCAATATATATATATATATATATATATAATATTATAGGCAGTGAGTTTGTTATTGAAATATACCGAAAAAAATAACCAGTGCAAAGAATCCCCACCTATGAGGTGATTTGCACCAAAATTTGGAAAAATTATAATTCATTATTAAATTACTTTATGATGCAAATTTTGCTGCGAAACATTTCTCTAGTAATCACTCAACAAGGAAAAAAAATCAGAAAAGCATTTCTTTAAAAAGAAAAGTACCTACAAAAAATCTCAAAATTCTTTCTGAAGTCATGAAAATCGGCGCAAAGTAACCCCTTTTACTGTATTACAATTAGGGGAGGTTATATCCCTTACTAAGGGATATTTGATTGTTGTTGTCCCTCTTGGGAAGACAATCATTTTTACAAACGCTACTCTTTCGAAAATGCGGGATTTTTTTTTTTGTTTGATTCCATTCTGTATGCGTTCTGTTAGTCTTTCTGCGCTAGTATACTTTCTTCTTCCTTAGAGTACAAAATATAGTCTCTGCATTCTTAATTTCATGTTTTGCAGGTAGATTCTTGAGGAGTCACGGCATAAAAAAAAACGTTGCTTAAGTTTTGGACACCAGTGTAATTCTCTCCAAATCAGAAAACGAAGGAAATATCTTCTCATTGAATATGGAATATCGATGATATTACCACTATCCAAATTTAGTCAAACACTTTGAATTTGGTTTAAAAGTATAAGTGCAAACAAAACTTAATGTGAAGACACCATATGGGCCGAAATTCCTTTTTTGTTGTCAGAAAATGGTTGCAACGAAATGAGACTGAGGAGTTTCGCACAAAAAAGTAAAAGTAAGGTGTAACACTTGGGTGACTTAAAACAGCTATCCTTGAGACATAATTTAAAATTCAAACTAATTCTAAAATCGTTGGACCAGACTGTGAGGGACATTATTATGTCTAGAAACCTTAGTTTGCTATAATCTCTACCAACCCGAATTCCTTGCGTCTTAACGAATCAGGTGAACAATTTTCGTTACTCAATAATTTCGTTACTCATTTCATTATTATAGTTAACTTAATGTCCCATTTCGGAGCTACACGAGGGATTTATTGGAACGCACCTCATCATTTTAAACCGTCGTCAAATAAGGGGGACGACATAATATATGCCGACACTTCCTTCTGCAAACTTCCGCTCCAGAGCAACGGGAGGACGTTTGACTCAACACAGATTTAACGAGCGCCAGACCCGGTATACGTTGAATCTTTGATAGATTGAATCTCAGACCCTCTGGTCTACCCACCAGGCCACCGAGGCTCTGCTTGACACAGAAGCAATGCTGTGAATCCGAAAACTGAAGACAAATAAAAAGAATTGCGTGAAAATGTACAAATTAAGGGGAAAAAAGGCTTTATCAGAGAAAAATCTGTTGCTTATTTTTAAAACATCGGTTTAAGTATCCAAACGGTAGATACCAAATGTTTATGTGTATTACTTTTCAAGCAAATAAAGGCTCAGAAAGATAACGTTACATCAAACCATTATTATCTTTCATTAAAACTCATTTTATTGATCTTCTTAACGATTTTATAATAGAAGGAACTGAAAAACGTCTTTTATTTTAACATTTTGAGGGCTATGCATTATTTGAAAGTATAGCATTATGTATCTGGTCCCACTGCAGTCATTTATTTTCATTACAGTTAAATATTGGGTTAGATATTTCTAAAGAAATAAATTTATACAAACCTAAAGCAAGTATAAACAGAAATAGGAATAATATGGTAAGAATGCTGTTCAAAAATCTGAGATTTTTATATATATCGTTCTGGTTCTGTTTTTCGTGCAGGAAATTGCAGTAACTGATATGAAAGTCAAATTTCAATTAAGGGCAAAATATTTTATCAAAACTCGTGTTTTGGTCTTTTGGTGGAATCGGGTCTCGAACCTTTGATACCCCAATCGCGAAGCCAGGATTCTATGACCGAACTACCACGCCTCTCCTTGTTTTGAAAGGATTCGCTTAAAATGTATTTATTAAAAAATAACTTGTAACTTGTTTGAGAGATATAATGTAGGAACGGATCTGTTTTTTACCCCGTCTTCTTTTAAAATATTTGTAATAAACATTTTTAATAAATTCACAGGAATTTATTATTATTCCTGAATTTACTATGTCCTGAAGATTTTTTTTTCTTCCTCCTTCACATTTTAAACTGTTATCCAAAATTTACAATTTATTTTAAAACTTCATTCAATTTTTTAGATAAAATCAATTTAAAGATATATAAATGTTATCAATAATTCTAACATTTATTTTTAAATTTCAGTATGTGAATTGATTCTAACTTTCAAAGCTCAGTAAATGAATAAATTTCAATAATGCTTACAAAAACTTTCTCGAGTTATTTGATTGCAAAAGACTATTATAATGGAGACGGTTTACATGAATTTCAAAAGATATCTTCTAGAGAAACATATTACCTGCAGGATTACTGTGAGGCCTACAAGCATCCGATGCTTTTGGGATAAATATTCCAACACCTGCCAAATCCTATCCATTCAGGTAGGTTTTGTGAATAAATCCTGTTGAATATGGCCCCTCATGCAGGTCTGATTTTGCATAGCATTCGGAAAGGTAAACATGTTTTGTTGTTCTGCGTATCTGCGCAAACCTGAAGGCGGCGCAAGCGTGGATACCCCAAGTGACGTCATCCTGTCACTCCCCCAGGGACGCGTGGGATGATTTGTTCGGAGGGAGAAATTCAATTATTTGGGTGAGATGAAAGGTGTGAATTGTCAAAGGGAACTAATGTCAGTTTTCGCGACAAAGAAAATGACGGTGTTCGGCTAAGAGTAAGAGAATGTGTTACTCGAGTAAGTTTTTAATAGAATTTTGCCCACTGCTAAAAATATGAAAAGATCACTTAAAGAACTTGAGAAGTTCATCAAATGAAAGGAAGAAAGTTTCTTAACAAAAGTTACTAAAAGGCAGAGAAAAATAAATCTTTTCTTAAATGCATTTACAGTTGCATCAAATTGTAGGCATTTCTCTGTGTGTTTTATGAGTAAGAATGTGAAGCTGATATATCTTCCTTTTGTGATAAGATAAGGTGGAAGTTGAGTCACTGAGTGTAATTAAAGACTGTTTCAAAAGTTCGTTCTTCCAATTAGATTTTAATATACAGAATTTAATATTTGCAACAGTTTCTGGACAAATGTCTAAATAAGGGTAAAGTGTAAATTATCCTTTCAAGACCCGAGACCTCATTAGCATGAAAGCTCTAAATGACTATCCTTAGATTTTTCTGATTCTTAATCTTATATTAAATAAATTCGTATAGATTCCTATAGAAGTACTTAAAACCAGTGATGTGGGGTGGGTAAATACCCAGTGGGTAGGTAAATATTTTTTGGGAATATACCCGGGTATTTACCCAAAGCCTGGGTAAATACTCAAAAACTGGGTATTTTGCGAAAAAAAAAACTTTTCGAATGCTGATTCACAATGAAACATACAAACTTCTTCTGTGAAGGATCCTTTCAAGACCCGAGACCTCAATAGCATGAAAGCTCTAAAGGACTATCCTTAGATTCTTCTGATTCTTAATCTTATATTAAATAAATTCGTATAGATTCCTATAGAAGTACTTAAAACCAGTGATGTGGGGTGGGTAAATACCCAGTGGGTAGGTAAATATTTTTTTGGGTAAATACCCAAAAACTGGGTATTTTGCGAAACAAAACTTTTCGAATTCTGATTCACAATGAAACATACAAACTTCTATAAATACCCAAAACTGGGTATTTTACAAAAAAAAAAGTATTTGAGAATGGTGATTCAAAATGAAATATTAAATTTATAAATACCCATGCACTGAATATTTTGCAAAAAAAAATGTATTTATGAATTGTAATTCAAAATAAAATATATAAAATTTATAAATACTCCCAACTATATATTTTGCAAAAATAAAAAAAAATGCATTTCCGCATGGTGATTTAAAATGAAACATAAAAATTATAACTATCCCAAAACTGGATATTTTGCAAAAAAAGATGTTTGCGAATGGTGATTCAAAATTAAACAGATAAAATTTCAAAAAAGGAGTGTTTTGAAAAAAAAAAAGTATCTGCGGACGGTGATTCAAAATGAGATAAAAAAAATAAGTAAGTACCCCCAAACTGGATATTTTTAAAAAGTATTTGCGAATGGCGATTCAAAATCAAACATATAAAATTTATATACATAATAAATAGTTTATAAAATCTTTTAAGTTTTGACTAAATTATAGAAAAAACCCCAATTGCTATCAGGATTCAGAATAAAGTATCCTAAAACTTAAACCTGATTGGGGGATAATTTAGTTTTTTCGGTTTGAAGCTATGGCATTTATAATAGAGTGATAATTTTTAGCACCGTTTATGTTATACTAGTCGCCTTCGGCAATCATCTTGTTCGCCGGGAATATAATTTCAACTGACTCTCTTATGCATAATTTGATATTCATGGTTCCTTTAACAAAGTAATTTGAAACTTCAAATTGCGATAGAGATTCAACCCGCGTTCTTTACGTAGCCTTGCACTTGTTCTGTTCCTTGTCTATATGAAAGTCCCTAATGGAGTCAAGTAACATCTAATTGTACGTAATCGACACGAATTATAATTTAACAAACTTGATTTCAACATCGAAATAGCACGGCACATTTTACGTCCAGCGGCATGTTAGCTGGATTAAAACATGCCGATAAAATGAATTAAAACATAGCAACCATAATTGTTCAGTTTACTGAATTATTTCCTAATAAACTTACTATCTTGAGGGCTTCCCTTACAGATTGCACAGACAAATTGATCAAATTAAAAAGAAAGTCAAATCCAATAGGATATTATCTTAGCTTTCAACAATAGAAGAGAAACACGCAATTAAATATTTCTTTTAACAATTAAAACAATTTGAATTTCATTGTAACAATGAAAAGTATTGTTGTAAAATTATGCTTAAAATATTTTTAAAAATTTATTAAAATTGGAGAAAAAAATCGAATGACAACTTAATTGATATCATTAAAAGGATAATTTTTAAAATTTTCTGATGGTGTAAGAATTATTTTTATGTTATAATATTTTCGGAAGTTATTAAGGAAAATGCCAAAATGCCGCTTAAATTTTAATGAATTAAAATTTAAAAAAAAACATTCCCACCCTTCAAAGTATGTTTATACAAATTTCGTTTCTCAAGGCCTAGCAGTCTGTCCTGTAGAGCACCAACATGAACACAGTCTCCTTTATTCTTAGTAGAGATATAGACAGCGCCAGTGAATCTTGTGATCCATAATTTACTCACATTGCCGAGTCAAACATTCTTGTTTTGATTTAGTGAATAGTTCGTTTACTTCACGTGTATTAATATTACTGTGAATTTTACGTTAAAAGTAAAAAAAAAGGAAAAAGTTACCTGCTTGTAAAGCTTTTAATGTTAAGAAGGATAAAAGTATCCAATGTAAGTACTGTAATGTCGAGTATAAACACGCCAATGTAAGCAAAATGGAGAAACACATAAAAAAATATTTCAAAAGTTCTATTGGATTAAAAAAGGTTTTTTTAAAGGGATAAAATATGATGAATTTTCTTTTAATCAAATTCCAACCATGACAACTACATCAAATTTCGAGTTTCAAGAACATTTAAGTATTGATGTTTATGATCCAAATGAATCCCATCTAACCAGGAAACTTTGTATGAGTGTGCGTATCTCATGTATCGTCAAATAATACAACAGTTTCAGCAATAAAAGAATTCAAATTTCTTGTTGCTGAAATCTTGTTACAAAGATCACATAACTTTGTTGAAAGTAATATTATTGAATATTACTTTCAGAATAATTTTTTTTTAAAACTGTTAGAAATGAAACATCTGCTAACTTTTCATCAGCAATGTCTGGTCCTTTGACTAATTAATCCAAAAAGAATGATAAACAATTGTATCTTTCATTTTAGTTTCTATTATCAGCTGTTTATCATTTTAAACCAAACTCATTATTTTCTTTTTTTAATTTACTTAAAATAACTCTCATTTTTAAAAAGCAGCAAATACATTATTGTTCCTTTACTCATTGTATTAAAGAGGATTAATATTTAAACCACACATTTTATGTAAGATCTATGATATAGTATTGCGTTTTTGTTTTTTATGCCTTCATAGAACTTAAATTTTTTATATAGAATTTTCATTTTTTTTAGTCTTTATAGAATTTAAAAGGTTCATAGAACTAGATTTCTTTTTTTAAAATTTTACCCAATGCTCAATGTATATTCTATACATATTTATATTATATAGAGAAATCATATTTCCATATATACCCATTTTGGGCATTTACCCGGGTAAATACCCTTAAAAATAAATACCTTGATATTTTACATCACTACTTAAAACTCTTATTAGAAACGATGTCTTTGTTTTAGGAATTGACAAATGCTTCATTATACACTTCTGCTCAAAAAATAAGCAACAAAGGCAAAACTCGGAATAAAACAAAAACTATTTAATGGCTATGCGTGAAAGTTGTAAACGTAGGTGTGGCATTTCTAGACCACATTTCAAACAATAAAGCAAAGACAAACAAAAACACATATATTAGGAGCCCAAATTGGAAGGCAGAAGGTGCAATGGGAACCACACGCTAATAACGGGTATGATTTCCTCTAGCTGAAATGCATGCTTGACAACGGCGAGGCATGCTGGCAATAGTGTCGTTAATCGCTTGTTGTGGCAGTAATGCCCATTCCTGTAGTAAGGCTTATTGGAGCTCGTGGAGGGTCCCTGGAGGCCCACTGCGACCTTCAACCCGTCTTTCCAACGTGTCCCACACATGCTCTATGGGATTCAGGTCCGGTGATCTAGCAGGCCACTCCATCTGCGGAATGGCTTCACTCTCCAGATAACTCCGCACCAATCGTGCTCTATGCGGGCGGGCGTTATCGTCCATAAATAGCGCGTCGGTACCCATTGCAGCGATAAAAGACCGCACAAGAGGGTGTAGGATTTCGTCGCGATATCGGACAGCTGTGACGGAACCCCCAGCGAACACGTAGAGGTTTGTTCGGCCGTTCGTTGCTATCCCTGCCCAGACAAATAACCCGCCATCTCTGTAATGGTCTCTTTCGACGATGTTTGGCGCCCGATAGCGTGTCCCTGGCTCTCGCCATATCATTGGCCTTCGGGAATCGTTCTGGATGTTAAATCGAGACTCATCCGTAAAGAGTACGTGGCCCCACTGCTTTGGTGTCCAACTGCAATGTTCACGTGCCCACTGCAACCGCGATCTGACGTGCGCTGGGGACAAAGACACACAAACAACAGGTCGTCGTGCGAACAGTCCTCTTTCATGCAGTCTGCGCGACACAGTTTGGCGGGATATGGGCCTTCCTGCAGCAGCAGAGAGCTGCGACGCTAGCTGTCGTACTGTTAATGTCCTCCGACGTCTGGCACATTGCAACAGGTAGCGATCGTCAGCCGTTGTGTGCGTCCAGACCCACGTCTTCTACTGGCGATTTGATCCCTTTGGTAATGGTTCCACAGCCTATGGATGACACTACGATGCACATTCAGCTCTCTGGCAACAGCAGATTGTCTTGCACCAGCTTGCAACATACCGATAGCCCTCCAACGCATCTCATCGTGCAAATGGTTTCTTCTACTCATGATTTCAGCTTTGGCTGTCTCGGATTGCGCTGAAATATCGCTGCTTGCAAACTGAAGCATAGGTCCGGCAAGCCCCTTTTTAAGGCGTTGCGCTGTGACCCCGGGATTGCGTTTTATGCTAATTTTGGTTGCCTATTTGCATTCGGGGATGCAACCTCTACCTCATATGTAAATTGCGTGTTTTAATTCACTGTTTTGCATGTGTACCGCGTCTTTTCGTGTTTGTTGCTTATTTTTTGAGCAAGAGTGTATAATAGGATCATTTTTAGTGATGGTGCCAATGATTTCAAATAATCTTGAAAAACTTTTTGGTACCTCACGTTTATTCTTAAAGAAAAAAAATTACATTCTAGCTTGCGGTTTTTCTGTTAAGAACTATAAAAGTCAGGCTGAGTACCCAAAGAAGTGTTTGTAATTGTAGGAAAAAGAAATCTTGAAAATTCATTGTCTTACATTTGTTTATGTTTTGCAACTCGAATTAGTATATGACAATTTCAAACCTATCGTACGAGTTTTAGGTATAGAATTGTCACAATTCTTTTATGGGAAGAGACTTTTAAACTGTGGATTGTGACTCCAAGTAGGATCTTGTAGGAAATTATTATTGTCACGAAACTCTCACAGGGTGTTCTTGTTTCAGATCCTTCAACATCTACAAAAACAATTAAGAAAACCATCTTAAAAAATCTCATGAAAATGTTTTATTTTTTCTAAAGTTCCTCATAGATATCATTAATTATCTCTACATTTTGTTAGTTATTTTCTAACTTTAGGGACGCAGCAAAAATTTTTTTTATGGAAATGAGACCGCGAAAGTTTTGAAATTCAAACTGATGTACTTGAAGATGAACACGCTTCTTTCAATCATAGTAATTATTTGTTTGACTCGTCTGTTTTATGTTTTGTCTTCCAAAAATAACAATTTATTTGGTTCAGAATTTTTATTTTGAAAATATTTCGTCGGACAGCTTTGTTGCAAATTTTAAATTTTGTTAATTAAACTGAATTATTACTACTTTAATATGTGTAAACCATCTGGTACTCTTATTCTTCCATAAAAATCATCACTAAATTAAATTCAAAATAATGAATAGTAATACAGATATTTATATTCGTGCAACCTATGTATTAAAGGAAAATATTTGCATTTCCAGTGTCGTCAACAAGAGCCTGAAAATATTGTAAATAACCAAGTTTTGAAATGCATTTGTAACAGCAGAATTAATAAATTTAAGTATAATGAATGAAAAATGCTATCCCTTTGCGAAACCGGTAATAAAGCTAGCAAATCATATAGAATTAAGCGGGGAATGAGTAGGATTAATCTAATTGAAGCTGCCCAGTCTAATGAATAGTCGACGACCTTCTAAAAATACCCAGTGCTAAGTCACAAATGGTCTTCTCTTGAGACACACAAGAATTAGAAACTCTTTTGCGAAAATATATGGAACTGCACGCTAGATTTCGCAATGTTCTCTCAGAGAATGAATAGGCACCAGGGTTTACGCAAGGGCGCCAATCCATTTCTCTTTTTAAGCGAAATACATTTGTTATTTCTCCATTTGCTATGAAAACGGCTGAAGGTTTTATAAGTTCAGTATTTAAAAATTGGAATGGAAATACCGTTTCTAATTAATCTCAGAAGTAATTACAAAAATATAAGACAAATGTAAACTAAATACAGGAGTAAAAAGAGGTCATTTATGAAATTGAATCTTAAAGAATGAAACAGCTTAATAAAAGATTTTTTTTTTCATTTTTCGTATGTTTAAAAGCAGACAAAGAAATATACTAAAGTCGTTTACAATTACCTCGTCTGACCCTATTTCTAAAACAAAGTTTAAAAATCGCTTTTTGCTAGGATTTGAAATTTAGATTCAAATATTATTTTCTCTGAAAATAAAAGTCTCCGTGGATTTAATTTGTAAAATTAACATCTCGTTTTGAATTTCCACGAAGGCGATGGCTGATGGACATCGCAATTTTTGAATAGTGATAATTATTTTAAGAGATGATATATAAAGTTGACATTCCATTCCTCAAACTTTCAAAACAACGCCAGACGAGTGCCTTTTCAAAGACAAAATCAGATTTAACATGTACTAAGTGCAGATATAGTGGTCTTAGAACCACCACTTCCCGATCTCAGCCACAACGGTCGGAAGGATCGTGGAAAAATATACAGATAGATATAAGAAAATTACAACCACAAAGAGTTACTCCCGGCCATCCTAGGCGTGCCGGTGAATCTGAAGAACCCGGCAGCCACGACAATTAATCGGGCACTACGGCCTCCGCATTATAACCACCATTACGGGCGGCACATGCGACGACTTCTCAGGCAGAGTTACGATACTTCATCGGTAAGGGGTAATTCAACCCCACATCATTATTGTAATGGTGTGTGGTTGAATTACCCCCTACCGATGAAGCCCCCCCCAATCCGGAAGCGATACTCTGCTTACTAATACGGTAGATTCTCATTCCTCTATCTGAGGTGCTCCCTTAAGTAGGAAATATAATGCAAGCAAAGCTTTGATCGGTTTAGAGAAATGGTTTACATTTGAGAATAGCTTCCGTTCTTAAAATAAATTATTTAAGTAATTTTGCGGCTTAGCAATATACAGGGTTCCCCTCTATTCGTGGACCGATAACTGATTTCCAAACTGTTTGAGATAAGCATTTGTTTATTAATTGAATAACGCAATGAATCATATTTTCTGTTGTTTGAGTCAATAAATGCACTGCTAAAATTTACGAAGTCTAAATTTTTATACAATCCCCGATCATATTAATTACAATAATATTATTTTATTACACTAAATTTGAAAAAAGTTCCACTCTTCTCTAAAGCTGACCGAGTTATGAAGCTTTGGATTTTATTGTTTTTGGCCAATCAATGGCCTCCGCTTCCTCGAGTCATTCGCTGACTGGCGGATCTTCTTTGAGGCGGCCGTAGAAATGATCTAAAAAGTAGAGATATTCAAAGCATCTTAACTCGGTTAGCTTTAGTCACAGAAGAGTGGAACGTTTATGATTAAAATGTTTTTGTGTCAAAAATATCTTATGTTGTTTGAGTCAATAAATGCACTGCTAAAATTTACGAAGTCTAAATTTTTATACAATCCCCGATCCTATTAATCATATTTAATATAATATTTTTGACACACTAACATTTTAAAATAAAAAAAGTTATAACCAGTATAATAATGTAACCAGTAGGGAGATGACAGTAGGATTAATCGTAGGACCGAATGAAAATTTAGACTTCGTAATTTTCTTAGCTGTACATTTATTGACTCAAACAAAATACAATAT
This sequence comes from Araneus ventricosus, assembly GCA_013235015.1. NCBI lineage: Eukaryota > Metazoa > Arthropoda > Arachnida > Araneae > Araneidae > Araneus > Araneus ventricosus. Next base: position 15,877 of record BGPR01002775.1, on the reverse strand, counting down.
AATTCATTCGTCATTTAAAAGCATTTTTCTAATTGGAACTATATGCCTATCTCTAACGTCTTAGAAATTAGCTAAAAAAAGTGCTATATTAAAAGGATTTAGTTAAAGAAATTCAAATCATTGCCCGAAAAGCAATGCCTAACGACTATGACAGTTTCTTTCTCATAGAGCAGTGGTTCCCAACCTGTGGTACGCGTACCCCTGTGGGTACGTGAAATCAAAGTTAGTAATGGCGGAAACAAGAAAAAGAAATTAAAAAAGTTAGAGAATTTTGTTTCCCTAAATTAATACTTGCTATGTAATACGGATACTACTTCAAAATTGATTATTACAGAGTTTAATTTTTAACCATCGTTATCAGTTAATGCGAAACTATTAAAATACTGATTTCATTTGTTCTGACGTTGAACTAATACTATAAGTGTAATAAAATGTAACATAAAAAAATAAGTACAGCAAATGTTGTTAATTAGAGTCATTTGACTCTTAAGTTAGCATAAGTCCTTAACATTATTGATAAAAACTTCTTTGCATAGGCGGATACTTGTTGTTGGTGGTGGTGATGATGGGGAGGATATCACTGTAAGGGGTATGCGGAAATATAAAGATTACTTAAGGGGTACGCGAGGGGATAAAGGTTGGGAACCCTGTCTTAGAGAGCTGGGTAAGTGAAGGATGAAATGTTTGTTCCTAGAAGATGAATAAAGAGCTTCCAGTGGACCTTGGACTAATCATATCTTGTCTAAGAAGGAATCGTTATCACGGGTTCGATGGAGTTGGGAAAAGGCTAAGGTCACAGAGATAAGATGAATCGCCTTTCAGTAATCTTCTCAGTACAATAAGAAATTGATGCGGACAGAAATGGCGGAAGAAGTCGTGAAGCAAAATTTCAAAGAAAATCTGAAAGCAATTGAATATCATGAAGAGCTTCACGGCATACTTAGAACTTTGCATATATATTTTGAAATAACGGCATCATTCATTTACGATGTTCTTAAGTCACGTAAGTAATTACCATCATTTATTGTTTTATTTCTGAATCCTCAATTAACCTTCCAGCGGTAGCGCCTTCTATACCTATATATGAAAGGTCGCGTGTGTTTCCTACATACACTAATATAAAATTAAAACTCTTGAAAATCCAGTACTGAAATTTTGATATAATTTGTAACGTGCTAATAAGCGCGCTCCAGCTTAAAATCTGTTAGACCGAATTCATTAGGGGCGTATCTCCTACATATGGGTGACTATTGGAATGTTAAGCTAGTTTGTATTTTTTTTATATGAATAATAAAGATATAATTTACATTCGATACGGCAAAGGTGAATGCTAGTTCTTTCAAAGAAAAAGCAATTGAAATCAACACGGGAAAATGTTACATCCAAAAAAAAAAAAAAAATGCCTGAATGCGTGTGTATTTACTTTTAAATTCCTAATGTGTTTTTAATAATTGTGTGTATTCAATTTTTAAGTTCTTTATGTTTTTTTAGTTTTTTTGTTAGATTCAAACATTTTATTCTTAAATTCTTAATGTGTTTTTATGTTATTAAGATGACTGTATACAACTTTAAAATCCTGATGTGCTTCTTGGTGTTTCTGTGGCTGTGAGGTTCAATTTTTAAATTATTTAATCATTTATATATTTTTTATTTTTTAGTGATTATAACTCTTATATTATTATCATGTTTTTAATGTTTTTATGACGACTATATACAGCCTTTAATTTTCTAATAAGTTTTTTAATATTTTTAATTGATTACGGCTTTTGTTCTTTGTGTGTTTGATGCTCATTTCGTTTCTGCACTCTGTAACTGGAGTTTGCTCTGTAGTGTTCTTTTCTTTTAAATAAATAAATATTTAAAAAGAGACGATATATCGGTTTCGGATAAAACGATATATCAGTTCGTACGTCAAAATTAGACAGACATTTTTTAAAACCTGAGAATGAATATTTACTGATGTATGATGTAATCGATATTCTGTACAAGAAAAGATTTTCGTTTTGCCTTGTATTTACGCATTTTCATGTTTTTGCTGACATTTTCTTTGTATTAATAGTTAAATGAATATTGCAATAATATCATTAAACATAGAGGCCTTGTATTAGCACGAGACAGGCTCACAATTATTCCTAATCAAAAAAAGTATGAGATAGAGAAATTATTCAATTGCATCTTCTAATATGTTATAAACATTTGAGGGAAGATAATACAGTAAATAATATAAAATGCACATTTTTATGTTTGTACACACATTTTCTGTGCTAATAGTTGGAATGATAGTGCAAAAATATTATTTACATCATACATGTATTGAAAACGGTCTTTATAGTTTTAATGTTAAAGAATTTTAAAGCAACCAGCAGAGCAACGTTCTGAAGCACTTGAAAAGATTTATAGGTTTTAACTATTATTTTGGAACATTCAGCGACATTTGAAAATCATAGGTGGGATTTATGAGCTTCCCCAGTGAGTCAACATTCTAGCTTTTTCTAAAATTTCTCGAAAGAAAATGAAACTTGTGAAAATTCAGTAAGAGCCTACCCACTGAATATGCTTGTAAATCTTCTTAACACTGAGTTTCAATGGAGTTGTTTCCTGCTGATATGATAAATGTAAACCCACTAGTCCGCAACAGACACGTGTCAGCGTTCGCTCGCTTAAGTACACAAGTACTGACTGACACATTTAGATGCAAGTCGGCACGGGTTGCCGAGGTTCAAATTACATGAAACTTTATTTAGAATTGTTTTGGAATAAAAGGAAAAGAATAAGAGGGTATGCGGGAAAAAAAAAACCACTTTCATTTTTTTGGAACACCTACTCTATATGAGTGAAGAAGACGGTTTCTTTTAGGTGAGAAGAAAAGCAGAATTCGAATGAACCCTCTTTTGAGATGTTATCGCTTATATCCGGACAGAATATTTCTGCTGGAGAAACTTAATAACACATTCTTTGATTATAGGTCGCTTTGAAGGAAAAAAGCTGTTGGAAGTTGGTAGCGGAGCAACCGTCCATAGCATAGCGTCAGCTAGTGCTTATTTCCCGATCATTGTGCAAAGTGATTTCGTTGAAGACAACTTGGAAAATCTGAAGCTTTGGCACAAAGGACAATCGCCGCTAGACTGGTCGGCATTTCTTGACATAGTTGCTAGTCTGGAAGATTTTAAAAGGTAAAGATGTTCATATATTGTTTGTGATTTCTTTCGGCTCGTGTGACAGTGGAAGACCGAAGATACATGGCAAATGATATTTTTATCCTTAATTATTATATACAAATCCCTGGTTATAGTTCGAATACTTATTATACTGCTTAAAATTTTGTATATAATATATAATATATTATTCCAATTCTAAGTGGTCTTTTTTCATTGTGTAATAGTCTTTAATCAAACTATCTTTTGTATTTCATTTGTATAATTATTGATAAGGTAATTTGATTTTAATTTTAATTCTTAGATTAATATTTGTATATTTGAAAATATAACACATGTTTTGATTATTTGAAATATTTATATATATCACATATTGACTTTTATCCAGAGTATTAATTTGACTTAAAACTAATGAAGGTTTTTCTTCTGCAGATTTTCTAGATCTTGAAATCGAAATAGTTGATAATTTAAGCACTGAGATTTATGATAAAATAAACGCTTTTCAGTTTAACATAAATAGGCTAACATTTTGGAATAGCAATATAAGTATTCAAATTTATAGAAACATCAGCTTGAATTATATCCATAGAAGCACTATTTTAATCACACAGTAAAAAACAGAGACCATATATCAAGGCATTTATTGATAATGCTTTGAGATATGGATTTCCTATTAATTTCATGCTTGCTTATGTTAACAAAAAATGTTTAACACCTTTAAATTAATAGTCTATTGGAATTAATTATTTTGAAATAATCATATATTTGGAATTCACTTAGATTTTAGTGCATCACTACATAGGTAGATGGCGCCACTATATTTAGAAATAGACTGCATCTTTACTTTTAGAATTGCATCATATTATTTAAAGTATATTCTCATACTAAAATAAGTTAATATAATGATTTTAAAAATTAAATTCATAGTTTAATTTCTTAATGATGTTTTTGTATAGTATATATAACCTATTTTAGTTATTATATTTTCACTATAAATGCGGAACTGTATTTGTATATAGCTCTTGGCATTTATTGCTATGACTTTGAATTGGTAAGCATTTAGTTATTTTCTCGTTCTTTTCTTGAAATATTTTGGAGATTTACTCCTATACTTTTTGCTTTTTTCCAACAATTGGCATTCGCAGAAGGTTGGCGCCTCTAAAATTCGAATTTAATGTGACATACTCGATTCCTAAGGTCGATTGGCATTTGATTGTTGGAATTCCATATCCTGGTTGTCTTCTTCATAGCAATAGTTTTAATCTTATTATCTTTCTGTATTTCATTGTGTGAATAATATTAGGTTATATTGTTTATTACATTTAATTTTAAATGAGAGTTTAATAGGTGTATATACTGAAAAATGACACTATATATATATATAATAAATGGAGCACCTAGTTTTCGCAATATTATTCTCATCTAATGCGTAAATTCTAATTAACACTGTTAATGGGAAACGTAAAACTGGTTTTTTCACGAATTACCCAACATCCGAATTTTCATTCCAGAATTTGACTCTCGGACCAGTTAAGAAAAGGTGGACGTTTAATAGATGCTCGCGAAATATCCACTCGTTTCTTTTTATGGTAATAAATTGTTTAGACAAACAGAGTTACTATTTGTCTTTTGTTGAGACGCAACTAATTGTATACCAATGCCTTAAATTCTACTGAATTCGTTTGCAGTGTTCAAGAACATTGCAGAAGAAAATTTTTTAAGAAAAAGCATTAATATTTAATATCAAAATAATAGATATATTTTTTTGAATTTCAGAAAATGTCGTAGACTCCAGATAAAGCAGTTTGCTAGTTTGAGCATTAAATTTGGTGGGATAATTCTAGTAGACCATTTAGAGAAATTCTCAACGTCATGATTATTAGAATTAATGATTGTTGAATATTTGGTACTGGAAATGGAGGGTGCATTACAAATATGTTTCTCAAAATGTTTTTGACTTGACTTATTACGAAATTGTTGAATAATATTATGTTGAAATAATTCTAGCAAATACAAACTGGGTAGTCGCCTTCCAGAGTAGGGTTTCATGCTAGGCAGATCATTGTTAGCGTTCCTTTCACCATAAGACAACGTAGGGAGCGGAGAATATCCGTGGATTAACATTTGAGTTTGATAGTACAGAGTGGATCAATTTCTCTCACAGACATTAAAATTATCTATAGAGTCAGTTTTATCGCATATTTTTTATAGAGGAACGTATGAGAAAATTCCAATTTTTTGCGCGAGGTTGCAAAATCTTGATAGAGATTATGGCTGATAGTGGCGGGATTATGTGTGATCGGCGTATAGTATGGCAATTTGAAGAATAGGAGGTTCAGGGTAAAACGTTTGTTTACCGAATGCTTAATCATCGGCGATACATTCATTTAACGGACGACAACGCTCAATAACGAGCTCTCATGTTGAAGATTTGCTTGGAGCTGGGTATCGAGCTTTGGAGTAACTATGTTCACCCAAACTGAAAACAATAGAGCATATATGATGCTCTAGGGAGATGAGTTGCTCTTGGCCGGGTCTCCTGACAATTCGAGAGCTAGAGACTCCTTTGTGGAAATGGGAAGGGAGTGCCTAAAATTTACAGGACCATTCGTAGAAATTACAAGTCAAGTCGTTTCAAGCAGTTTTAACTGTTGGGAGACCATACGCCTATCAACGAATCTCATGAAATCAAGAAAACAATAGTTAAATTTTTAATTCCAAATAACAAGTGGCTAGGACTGACTTTTATCTATTAAACTGATTAAAATAATTTTGTAAGCCAAATGTTCTAGTATAATTCAATTGTAAGACTTCATTAAGTATCAATCTAATTTTTCTCAAAAAAAGATGATCAAGATACGTATTTTTTAAATAAATGTGGTGATACATTGATTTTTTAGAGGTATGAGTATATCAATGTACAATATGAAGTCCTATCGATTTTACTACATTCCTAGCCCTCCAACGATGGTGGTATATACCCAAATGAAGAGCTAACCTTATTTTCCCGTAGTGGGATGAAGTTGTTTTACCTTCGTCTTAGTCATATGACACTACATGCTTCCTCTAACGGCTTATACTTTTCGATAAAAAAAAATTAGGCAGCATTGCTTAATCCTCCCTCCATACTGTGTTGACCTCCGCGTGTCTGATGCTTACTCCTTCCCTTCCCTCCGATAGTCTCTTCCTCCTGAACAATTTGCAGAAATTTCTCATAGCTGAAGAGGGAAGAAACTTGTTTCTTCAGTAAACTATACGCTGATGGCTATTCGATCGTTCTGTACTCCATGAGCTGATATTTTTGCACACCACAAGAAAGTGTTCAATACAATGTTGCTCAAAAAACAACGCCAATCATTTACCTCTGGGACAGTCTATCATCGCCACCTGTAGTGATTTGAATATCATACTCTAAACTGTTTAAAGTCTGTTTCCTTTAATGCAACGAATATTAGGAAAATTATTACGCAAATGGACGCGACCGAGTTGCGGGAGGACAATTTTTAATTATGTGGTAATATTTTTTACTATTTTAATTATGGAAATTTAGGAAATGTATAGTATAATCTCCCTATCGTCAAACTATTTTGCTGTGCTTTACATCAGTTTGTTTAATCAAATTTGTTTAATAAAAATGTCATATTTCGGATGTTATGCAATTTGTAGCCTCATTTATTACTACATGGAGCAGCATATCAAATTTAAAGTGTTGTGCTGTTGAATAAAACTATTTAAATGAATACATACGCTGTTTCCGACTTAAGATCATGAAATAAGTTTGAATTATTCAAATAATTTATACGCCATCATTTCAAGTAAGCAAACCTTATACGTATCATCATTTTATTCTCTCTGTATACCAAAGCTTATACAGGGTCACAGTGGCTTCATGTCAATCCTCGCTTGATGACAGGAGAGTGGCCATAGCTTAAAATTGTCAGTTAGTAAAATATTCCACTTACATTCATCTATACAAAGTTGCATGCTTCTATCTGCAAAATTTATATTAGAAGGCAAATTTATTTACTTACACCACTTTACCATACCCCTGATTGCTGTTTGATCGAGTTATTCGATGTGCGATACATGAATAATACACATAATTCAATAAGTTATTAAAGGGACAGAATCAGGAAATAATAATGCATTCATTAACTATAATTAAATTTAAAAATTGGTCAAATAGTACATTAATTGAAGTATTCACAAAAGTAGTTCAAATTGTGAACTTTCGACAACAATCCAAAGCAGTTGCGGCTCATCTGCTCAGAAGCAAGCTGAGCTACAAAAATATTAATTGAATACAATTGAAATATATTTTTTAAAAAGCTTTACCTTTAAATAGCCCACATTTGTTATTGTTATTATCTGAATTGTATTGCAGAAAATTACCGACATATCTTTTTTCCGTGAGTGATATCTAACAAAAAGAAAAGGAGCACGTAGTAACCATTTAAGTTCCCGTTGCGGAAACATGAGAGTGAAACCGAAATCTGAATACAACCAAGGAAAGAAATCGAAGGAAAAGAAATCAAAAGCTTAAAAGGCGAAAATTGGGTGAGAAGGGGGGGGGGGGGAAGAAAGTAAAGAAAAGAAAGGGCATTAGTTGTATGTGCGTATAACAGGAACATCCGTAAATCGAACTCTGGCTAAATTCAAACACAGAGAGGGGAAACTTTTCGCCGTCTTCCTTCATATCAGGTAGTTGTGAACAATGAGCTAATTTTTGTACTTTTCAAAAACTTTTTGATGTGCAGCCCCAAACTATGTCTGTCTTACTTGTTGATTCAATTTCAGTCTTCTTTTCTCGTTCTTATTACCTTTCCATTTTCGTCAATCATCGAACTAACTCTCAGAGTGGAAAAGTAAGCAAAGAAGAATAAAAACGAAAATGTGAGTTTTTAAAGTAACTGGAGTAGGTTCTGCAACTCTGCAGTCCTAAAGAAGGAGTCGCCACTGCCTTTAGGTAAAGCTTAATATTACTCATAACACTAAGAGCAAATAATTTTATATTCCTGTTCGATATTAGATTATTTTCCTGCAATGCTTTAAATTTTCATTTTCTCAAGTCTTCCATCCCTCTTTAACTAAGTCGATAATTGCATCATGAAATAAATTTGAATTATTCAAATAATTTATACGCCATCATTTCAAGTAGGCAAACCTTATACGTATCATCATTCTGTTCTCTCTGTATACCAAAGCTTATACAAGGTCACAGTTGTCTCATGTGAATCTTCGCTTGATGACAGGAGAGTGACCATAGCTTAAAATTGTCAGTTAGTAAAATATCCCTCTTCCATCCCTTTTTAACTAAGTCGATAATTGCAACTATCGATAAATGAAAATGAGTAACACTATTTAGCAATTTTTTTCAAATCATGACGATTGGATGATGCACTACTAGACAAATATTTGCATTTCTGCAACAAACATCTAAATTTAAATTTATCAGATGCCCTTTAAATTTAAAAATAAATATATCTCAGCAAATTTTACAGATAGAATCGAAAAACTTAATTTATACATACAGGGTGTTCAAAAATAGACTGACGGTTTTCAAAATGGTATTACAAGAAAATTATGGCAGTCATTCTTGTGGAAAATAAATGTACTAAGTAAAATTTTTTTAGGTAAACTTTTCACCAAATTTATTCAAAATGTCAACAACAGTTGGAGCTGCAGTACCATGTTGCTGTATATGAGGTATACGCGGGGCCAGTGTGTCCACGCAGTGGAAATTAATTAGTGAGATTGTCAGTGGAGAAGTGTTCAAAGATTCCAGCATAAGCAAAGCATGAAAATGGTGTATTCTTTGAAGGAAAGAGTATTTATTGTTTTGAACACCACCGAGTGAATGAGAGTATAACAGCAACAAGAAGGCCCTACCAGAGCAAATTTAATGTCAGGAACTATTCTCATCCGAATACAATAAAACAATTGTTCGCGAAATTGGAACGAACCGGCAGTGTTGCAGATGATTTTGTGGTAACGCAGGATGGACGCAGTCTACCACGACTGTAGCAAATGTTTACGCCGTTCAGAGCAATATCACAACATGTTCGAAGACATCGGTCCGCAAAACTGCAGTTGCATACTCATTGAACAATAAGTCAATATACATAATTCTACGTCAAATTGCTTCGAAATGTTTCCATACAAACTCTAAACACAGCAGCCACTTCTGGAAGTTTCGAGAGATAAGCGACTAATTTTTGCTAACGAAATGCTGTAATTGATTGAAAATAACAATACTGACTCAAATCACATATGGTTTTCTGGAGATGCACATTTTCGTTTGGACGGCTTCGTAAATACACAGAATTGGTGTATCAGGGGAACGGAGAATTATCATGTGTGCGTTCCACGATCTCTGTATTCGTCAAAAGTACTGTACGGGCAGCTTTAAGCAGTAGAGGTATTATTGGATCCCATTTTTTGTAGGAGACGGTGAATTCGTTTCGTTACATTAAAATCGTGCGCAAATTTGTCTCCATTCTTAAAGCCTTAGACGAATCCCTTGAAACATTTCGGATGCAAGATGGTTGAAAGCCTTTTCGAACTAGTGAGGTTTTCATTTTCCTTGAGGAATATTTTAATGAATTATTAAATGATCGAGTTATAGTATTGGAGTACCAAAACGAAACAGGCAAGGGTATGGATTGGCCACCGTATTCGCCAAATCTCAATCCATGAGATTTCTTCTTGTGGGGTCAGTTGAAGGACGCAGCGTACCGAAAATATCCTACCACGATTGCCGATCTGGTGCAGATAGTCCGTGATAAATGTGAAACTGTTCGATAAATATTATGGAGAATGGCGTCGCTAATTTTTTACTTCCGCTGAGACATGTGGCTACAGCGGACGGTGGACAATTCGAGAACATCGTCATGTAATTTCCATGAGTTTTCCGATGATTAGCAAACTGGGTGCGCAGCGCCAAATGTTGGGGAAATTTTGTACCACAAAAAGTGAACTAAAATACAAATTCCTGACTTCGCACATATATAATCCGCAAGAATGAATTTAATATCAGTCACCATTTTCTTGTAATCCCATTTAGAAAATAGTTAATCTATTTTGGAAAACCCTTTAGATGAGTGTAAGAGGAACATTTTACTCAGTGACACTTTTCTCTATGGGGGACGCATAAAAATTTAATTTTCTTGACTTTTTATTTTCAGCTTCCACAGAAGCCAAAGGGTTTTCACACGTATTCCCACCTTATTTGACGCAACTTTGTAATTCGAAGCATATGTCTAGGTGCAATATTTAAGGAAATAAATGCTTGTTCCACTTTTTAGAGACACCCTGTATAGAGAAAACAGATCAGATAACAATTAGGGTAGTCCGGGGCTAGCTGGCCATAGGGGCACTATGTGCCAGTCGCGATATTTATACTTTTCGGTATTTAACGCTGCCATTCCAGACAGGTGTGTATTATCCCGCCTTCCCTCTCCAACATCAGCGTCATTGAAGAACCATCCAGAATTTTCTGATTTTTGCTAAGCTGAATAAATTTTCTCGCTTACGAATAATCGTTTTATTCTTTGCTTATAAATTAGTTCTTTGCTTATAATTTCGATTTTTGCAAATAATATTCAGAAAGAAAATTCTTCATTGTTACTTTAGGGTTTGCTTGCTTATCGAAATGCTTTCAGAATAAATCCTTACACTCATGAGAAACAAAAATGGCGATATGGGGCTAGTTGGACCATTTCGCATGGGGCACGTTAGCCCGCGCTGCTACACAGGGTTGATCAGGATGTGTGTTATAGAAATATCTCTGTATATGTGGAATGGAATTTTACCAGATTTATTATGCTAGATACTTGTTATGAAAAACCATGCGGACTTAGTTTCGATTATAATTACATATTACTATTTGACGACGACCATAAAAGCTGTATCTCAGTTTCGATTGAATAGAAGTGCACAAAATTTGTATATAATACACATAATGTGGATGATAGCACAACTTCTTTATTTAAATTAATAAAGTATAATAATATAAACCAGCGGGAGTGGTCTCCCCTAAACTTTCTCGTATACTCCTAACACATGTAGAGAAAACTAGAATAATAAAAGACGTCAAATAAACTTCCGTCGCAAGTAAACCAAAGTTGGAACCACGCGTGGTTTGAAGGATCAAAACAAATTCAAATCCTCTGCTCATTCTTTTGCGCAACAGGACCTGGCGCGACTCCCTAAATGTTTGCTTCCTTACAAAATCGCTCCAGAATTGGTTTTTGGCAAACTGCCAAGTTTCGGAGCGTCCCTTCTTTGCACAGGCATTGCCACCAGTAGCGCAAGTGAGTTAGTTTCAAAACTGAACAAGTATGCGATTATATCAGACCGACAGACAGTCAACCCTTTGACGATTTGCAAAATTTTATACGGACCTACATTCAGGACGATAAAACTGTGTATAAAATTTTATCCACTGGCTTTTTCAAGTTTTTTGAGTTATACGTTCCTGACCCTCGAACAACAGACAGACTCCGTTGACGATTTTTGTCCAAAATTTGATAGAAACCTACAAAAATTATGTTTAAAGACCACATACCAATTTCATCCCCGTAGCTCTAATAATTTCAGGTTATCGAGGCACAGACAGACACACACACAGACAGACATAATTCCAAAATTGTGTTTTTCGGAATCAGGGAGGTCTAAAACGTGGAGATTCGTCAAAATCTCGAGTTCGAATTTTTTGACGATTACAATACTTTCTCTTTGTATACTTCGTATACGAGAAAGTAAAAAGAATGTTTTATCATAGTCGTTTCATGATAGTAGTGGCTCAACTTTACCCTGCAGTCGTCGCAAGTTGGACCAAGTGACTTGGTGTCAGTTTGAGTCTTTAAATTAACATTGATAGTTAATATATTCAAATTTTACTATGGCGACTTATTTCTGAAGGTTCACTAATAGTGTCAGCTTAAAAATTTTAAAAATATTTTGAATTCACTTTTTTTAAAAATTTTTAGAAGGAGAAAAAGGCCCAACTAGTCCCGGTCTATCTTACATTGCATATATATATAAATTTTTCTTTTCCAGTGATGTTCAAGAAGTTCGAGCCAAATTGGAGTCTCGCATCCGCAAGAGCGTGAAAGCAATAGTGCACTGCGATTTCCTCAAGGACGGGGTTTTGAAACTGGAAGAAGTACCTGCTGAGGCTTCTCCTCCTTATGATTTGATTATTGCAGTTCAGTGTCTCGAAGTCCCGTGCGGTGATTTGGAAAGCTTTGTCAATGTCTTAAAACGCTTGAAGAAACTACTTCGCAAAGGAGGCGGACTGATACTGAGTTCTTTCCACGATTGTGAAGAGTGGGAGGTGAGAAAAAAGAAATTTCCCCATCTCAAAATTAGTCTGAAGGAGATTGTAGCAGCTTTGGACAAAGCTGGATTCGGAAATCATGATGTGAAAAGATTTTCTCCATTGGTAACTGATTATAATTTGACATACGGTGGGTATTATTGTATAGCCACAGAAGCATTGTGAAGCCAATGAATAATGTTAAGGCATGAATCCAACACGTTTATTTCTGAGTTGATTGCATTCATGTCTTGTTTTACAATTTTTTTCAAAAATTCCAGATTTATAAATAATGTTGCATTCACTTCGAAATACAAAACAGTCAAAGAAAATATCAATTCTATTACTGTAATTTTTGGTAAATAAGAATAATAGTTTCCAACATTTTAGATAGTAACAACATAAAATATTAAAACAGTATTTTGAAATAATATATTAATGTGTTTGAAGAATTGCATTAATAAAGATGATGTGCTAAAAAATGTAGTTAATCTTGATGAAAATTGAAATTACACAATAATTTGTAGCTGTGCAGATCGTAGATTGCATTATTAAAATAAAATACCATACAAAACAGAACGCCGTTTCTTACTCGCGTACCCATGACCAGAACGGTCACTGAACGGTTTGATGGGCAAGACACGGGAATTTTATTTATGAAAAAATAAAAAAAAGAAAACAAACAAGAGGGAATTAATATTTACACTATGTTTACAGCACAGGCATTTTCACTTTTACACTATTAATTCATAATATTCTTCTTTTCTTTAGATGTTGTTTTAACTTTCTTTTTTGAAGGGGGGAATGTCCGGTAATTTGGAGCTTGTTGGTTCAGCTCGCTGGAAAGTTGAAGGCTAGGGAGGCCGGAAAAGATCTCTGTTTTCGCTTATGAATTTGACAATCCTACGAATTTTAAGCCTGGAGACGAGGTTATTGGCGACTCTGTACGACGTATCTGCGACGTAGTGTTTCCATTTAATGCTTAACCAACCACGACTAGGTCAAATGTCATTTCTGCATTTATTTAACTCTCTTCTCGTTAAAAATATCGTTATTTGTGAAGCTTCGATACGGCTATTGTTACCAAAAGTCTTCTACTGTGAGTGGAAGTGAAGGTCCAAAAATTCATTAATATGCATTCACGTATTCTATTGTAAATTTTAATAATTTTCAAAATATTTGCTAAAAAGGCCTAGTTTTACCCGAATAAAATTTTTTTAAGTTTGTTTATAATACGTAAATTTCTATTCCATCGACGCGACGATGACAACAAATAGATAAGAAACGCAGGCAATGAGAACCAGATATGCATATCTTAAGAGAATTTAAAAGCAGGTCTTAAGAGAACAGCTGAAAGTTAAATAAAAAAATGTTTAAAGCTTTTGTTAAATTGTTATTTTCTATAATGACGAACCTTAAAACAGGAACTTCTTTTTTTACATCTATGGCGTTCTTCACAAGACTCTTGTATAATAGAAATTGAATTATCTGTTACTACGTTTGGGTTTGCATATGAGCTAAAGTGAACCAAGTCCCTGTTCTGCCCACTTTGCTCTGAAATGGCATGATAGTGTAGAAATGTTATAATTTCTAATAATGATTCTAGTTAAGTCCATAGTTCAACTTGTATCCGCCAGTCAAGTTCAAGTAATAGTTCATAGTTCAACTTGTACCCACCATACAAGTCCATAGTTCAATTTGTAAGTCTGTGGTGTCGTGGCTCAGTGTGACCGGGGTTTGATCAGGGATCAGCAGACTTAAAGAAGTGACAGAATTTCAGCAATTTAAATTTAATGAAAATCTTGATTAATTTTCTATATTACACTGTATGTACATTTATATGTATGTTCATGTACATACATATTGCAAGACCAAAGATAAACCAAGTCCCGGATATAAATCGCGAAAGTCAATGAACGATACGTAACTTGACTAAGTCGAAGTTATTAACGGTGAGAATACTCTGAGATTCAACTCTATCGTTAAAGTTCGGTGAACTATGAGAGTTCCAAAATCTAGGGATAACTCAGGGCGAGTTATGAAAAACACCGAGGGTCGGTATAAAATATCGAGGTTGACAAACGCTCGATAATATGCAACGGTCCACCACAGGGACACTTTCCAGCCGAGCTGCTTTCGGCTAACAGGGGTCAAAAACGCCCGTTCGTAGTATCAGTTCCGGATTTACAAACCAACACAACGGAGATAGCTCTCCGCCTGTTTACTTTCTTTTCATGTCTGTCTTTCCTTTTTCCTTCCTTTTTTAAACACCTTACCTTCAAAGGCCAGGGGAGTGGTAGATGAAGTACCTCCTGGTGATTCGTCCTCAAGCTGAACAAATCATCCAACCCCAGTCGTGTGCCTTCCTTCATAGTGTCGATTGGATGCGATCAATCTTAACCGGAGGTCTTTATCGGCTTACACGCGGGCTGTCTTCCAAAAGAAACCGCACTCCGCTGCGCCCTTGTAGGCTTGCGTAAGGTTGGCAGATTTATTACGCTCATCTTGTGTCGTTCCCTCGGGGACTTCGGCTGGGGTGGCCGGCCAGTCGTGGGAAAGAGGGGAGATATCACAAGTCCAGCAGTTCCAACTGTTGCACATCTATAGTTCAACTTGTCAAGACGATAGTCAACGGTCAAAGTCCATGTCTAACTTACTGGAAGTCCATAGTTCAACCTTATTTTAAACCATAATTCAACTTGTCAAGCCCACAGTTCAATCCTGGTCAAGCCCTATAATCACCTGAACAAGTCCATAGTTCAACTGCAGCAAGTCCAGAAACAACTTAGAAATAAGTCCAAGGAATAACGTCTTGTCGTCTATAGTTCAACTTGTCCATAGTTCAACCTTATCGTCCATAGTTCAACTAAGCCAAGTCCATAGTTCACCCTCTAAGTCAAGTCCATAGTTCAACTTGTCAAGTCAAGTCCATGCATCCAACTTGTCGTCTATAGTTCAACTTTAAATAAGTCCATAGCTCAATCTGTGAGCCAAGTCCATAGTTCAATCTCTGTCAAGTCCATGGTTCAACTTGTCTATATTTTGTTCCAGTTCAACTTGCTCGCGCCCCATAGTTCCAATCCCGTTCATACTTGTCTTTAATTGTCTTGTTCATATTTTATCTAGAAGAAATTTGTCTATACTTGTCTTAGTTGAACTTGTTCATACTTGTCTTAGTTGAACTTGTTCATATTTCGTCTATGCTGGAACTTCATTTGTCTTAATAACGAACCCATAGTATTTCTTGTCTTTAGTTGAACTTACTATACTGTCTAGTTGAACTGAAAAAGTTCATAGCTTGCCTTTAGTTCAACTTGTTCATATTTTTTGTCTTTGAAGTTCAATCTTGTATATTCATACTTTTGCTTGGGCAATATGTAACTGAACGAAGTACAATCATTTT